>PVJC01007889.1:0-50016 GCA_004026665.1 Murina feae
AATTGAAGGACTTGCATGCATGCATATGAGTATAATCAATGGACACAAGACACTGGGGGGTAGGGGAGGAGGGGGGAGGGTCGGGGGAGAAAAATGTAGACCTATCTAACACTTATTGTAATACTATAAGCAATAAAACAAAATTAAAAAAAAAAGCCCGAGCCAGTATTGGCTGGGTGTTAACCCACACACCTAAAGTTTGCCCATTCGATTCCTGATCAGGGCACCCAGGTCGAGGCATTGTGGACTCCATCCCCGGTGTAGAAATTGTCAGGAGGCAGCTGATCAATCGATGTTTCTCTCTCCCCCCTCTTCCTTCCCTCTCTAAACATCTTAAAAAGAAGAACAAAAAGAAAAGTGTGGTGGGAGGGGGATGAGAAAATAAGCATTTGAGGAAAGGTACTTCAGTACTGTTTGACGTTAAAGATTTAAGTGACTGCGTATCAGATTTCAGCTTGGAAGAAAATCTGGAGAACCCAGAACCAGACAAATGCAAGTTGCCCAGAAAGTTCTATGCCAATGCAACTATGAACCACTGATTTTCTGCAGTTTTTACACTTGTGCGTGTGCACACACACACACACACACACACACTCACTCACACAGAGACAATGCTCTGCTAACACAGCGGTTTCCTTTCCTCCGCATTCCACTAATATCCGGCTTGGGACCTTGTCCTGCTGAGATGATAAAGCCGGGATTAATTCAGATTGGGCTCCTAGCTAAGCGTCATCAATGAGTGCTCTTCTGTAAACATGGGGAAGGAAGTGAATGATGTGTCTGCGTGTCCGGCCAACATAAATCTCAGCTGGCTCTGGCATGAAAAGTCCCCACTTGAATGGGGTGTGAGGCCACCTCCGAGCCTGGGCAGTTTGCCTCCAGCTGCACTTGTTTTTGTTTTTGTTGCAAAGTCACCAAGACCTCCAAAAAACAAAGCAACTGAGTTTTTTTGTTTTGTTTTGTTTTAATGAGTCAAACTTGCCAGGGACATGAAACTCAAGTCTGCCCACAATATTCTTATGCTTCCCTCACCCAAAGCCAAGAAAGTTCTAGCTAGCAGCTCCCTTCCTTCACCCATGTGAGCTAATATTCTGCAGCCACGACTGTTTATAACCTTAAGCTTCCAGACTGGTGAGGAAAACTGTGCTCTAGATGAAAAAATGCGTTCACATCACATATCACTCTTCTGTTTGTGTTTATAGAAAGATCGTTTAGAAAATGAGGTAAAGAGAACTGCCCTTTCTTTTCTAATGGAGAACAAACATCTGGACTTTCTCCACCTCTGATTTCAGTTCCATGACAACACTGAGGGTGTGATCTGGATCCATTTCAGGGGAAACTGCAAGAGCCCAGGGTTTCACCCAAAAACTGAGACGCCCACTGACTTCCCTGTTTTACTGTTTCACATGACCACTGAGTACTCCCAGTACCGCTGCTCTGCTGTCAGGGGCACACTGTCCCGAGAAGGTCAGCCCAGGAGGATTTCGAGAAATAGGCTGTTTCTGCACAAGGGCATGAGTCATTTTAAAGAAAGTGTCCTGGGGAACCAAACTTGAAGTTCATCTTTTTTTGTCCGGTCTTGACAGTGATCTTGAAATGCCAGGAGAACTGACCTGGGGGCCCTCTGCATGGCTGTGTGAGAGACTTGGAAGCAGGAAAGTTAAAGGGAAGCCGTGACACAGCTTCTAGCTAGGGCTGGGCCAACTGGCCTTCACTGGGAGTGCAGGGAAAGTGGCTGGGCCCTTTTACAGTTGGTCCAAAGGGCCCTCCAGGGAGCTGTCAGGAACACTGAGTCACTGAGTTTACCCACCCAGGAAGGTTTGCCCTTCTGGGGCAGGAGGCACTATCTTAGCTGTCACTGCATGGACTAAATGCACCGCCAGATCCCTTAGCACTTAGGACCTACTGCTTTCTCAAACATTTCCATGGAAAGGCGACAGCAAGTTTGTGACTAAGTCGGTTACAAGCCCACTGTCTCCACGTGTGGTTCCTAGGAGATGTATAAGAAGTTCAGCTGCATGAGAGCAACCAAACCATTTCCCATATTTCCTTTTACAGATGCTTGGGTCCAAAGGCAAGAGCAATAGTAAACAGCAAGAGGGCTGGGAGGTGTTTGACTGGTCAAGATGTTTGAACTGTCAAGATGAAATCTCTCTGCACCCTGGCTATCCAGCTGGAATTGGCCGGCTTTCCTTATAAAATTAATCTTGACTGGCCATAGGTCTGTGGAGAATACTTTGGAATAGGGCAGCCATATCCTACCAGAGCCATAAGTGAAATAAAGTCATCCATCACACTTTTTTTGCCCAGGTTTTCTCAGGGTGAGTTTCAAGATCTCCTAAACTGTTATCTCTAAATTAGTTTCCAAGTGCAAGTTCTTCAACCCTGTTTACTAAAGTCTTTAATCAAAGCTAGAGTCAAATAGCAACTTTTCAAAAAGAACTTCTCATTGAAACCACATGTTCCCAACTGCCACCATGGCCAATTCTAACATAACTGCAAAGGTCTTCGGGAGCACCATTGGGATGGGTACCAAATCTCCAATGTAGCTCATTGAAAGCTCTTCCCAAAATGTCCAGAACTTTCAGAGGACATGGCTTTGTGTTCATTAAGAGACATAAACATCAAGGGTCATACACACCAAGAATGCCTCATCAGGCTGTGACCACCCTCAAAGAGAAAAGAATCAGAAAAGCACCCTCTGAACCCCCTCACAGCACCACGTTTTGCAACACTTGTCATATGGGATTTGGTAGATGGAGTCAGTCAGAAGATCCGATGGAATCTGAGATATGTAGACTGGACTTAGGATGAAGTGCAATGATGTGTTTAATTCAATGCTGGCTGGAAGAAAAAGCAACACTCAATGTGGCTTCACAGACAACACGTGCATGTGGTCAGTAAAGGTTCCTACTACACTGTGCTTCATGCCTGCTTCTGCCCATCAAATACCTCTCGAGCTCCCCAGGTACCAGGCACTGTGCTCAGCATCGCATACTCAATGCTGATCAAAATCGTTCTTGACTCCCAAGGGCAAATAATAACATTTGGGAAACAAATTCCTGCTCTTGTGACTCTCCTTTCCTCCAGGTGGCCAGCCTAGGAAATGCCAGCCTGGGAAAGGAGCAAAACCTGAAGACAAAGTCACCCTGCCAGCACCACAACCAGGGTGACATGGCAGCATTAAAACACACTGACCACTTCGTTGACACTCTTCCCATCAAGAGGTTACGGTCTCTGTCCCCTCCCCTTGAATCTGGGCTGGCCCTAGCAACTCGTTATAACCAATGGAAACTCTCAGAAGTGATGCTGTGAGACTTCCAAGGTTAGGTCAGAAAAAGGTATGGCCCTGGCCTGTTTGGCTCGGTGGATGGAGAGTTGGCCAGTGAACGGAAGGGTTCCAGGTTGATTCCAGTCAAGGGGAATCCGTTGCAGGCTCTTCCCTGGCCTGACCCCTGGTCGGGGCACATACAGGAGGCAACCAATGGATGTGTTTCTCCCACATCAATATTTCTCTCTGTCTTTCCCTTTCTCTTCTACTCTCTCTAAAAACCAATGGGAAAATATCTTTGGATGAGGATTAAAAATTTTTTTTAAAGAAAGAAAAAGATATGTAGCTTCCATCTTGATTACTGGGGCACTGGCTTTTGAAACCATAAACCATCATATAAGGAGTCCAGTTCCCTGAGGCCTCACAGAGAAATCACAGCTTAGCATTCTAGTTGGCTAGTCCAGCCCCAGAGCCAGGCATAGGAGCCACTCAGCCTTGGGATGATTCCAGCTTCAGCCTCACATTATTTCAGGCCTTCTTCATGGAGCAAAGGCAAGTCACCCCTACTAGGCCCTTTGTAAATTCCTCACCTAGAGACTCCATGAATAGAAGAAATTGTTCACTCTCCTACGTTTGGGACAGTTTATGATACAGCAATAGTAACTGGTGCAGATGGCCGTACCGAGGGCTGCCAGGATTCTCTGCTGCTGCAGGTCCTCTTCCCTGCCCTCGTACTGAATGCTGCCATAGGGCTCTTCCACTCATGGCCTCTACAGCTTCCCTCCCTCACACTCTGCCCTGGACTGTCACTGCTTCCATTGCCCTGCCCAAGCCTTAACTGTTGGCCTTGCTGTGACCTTTAGCCTGCACAGGGGTGAGGGCTGCTACTCGGCAACCTCATGGCTAGGGGGAAACTCAGAGAGCTTAGAGGATCCCAGGCTCTTGAACAGGAGAGCTTGCAATCACACCCCTTTCTTCCTCTGCCTGGATACCACTGAGAGATAAGGAATCAGTCACCATTTATCCAAAACATCCATTCGTGGAAGGTAGGGGGTTGGAGACTTAAGACACTCTTTCTGGCCAGCCCACCTCCTTTGTATGTTGTTTATGAATACTGTCTCTGGTGTCAAATCCTGGCTCCATCGCTTTCTAATTCTCTGGCCTTACATAACTCACTGAAACTCTCAAACTTTAATTTCTGATCTGTAAAATGTGATAACAGTACCTACCTCATAAGGTTCTCGTCAAGATCACAGCGAGGGAATTCATGTAAAGTGCCTAGTATGTAGTAAATGCTCAATAAATTTTAGCTATTTTTAATAATATATTCCCTGAAAAGAAGCATGTCTTGTGACTTACCCCTTGTAAGACTTGAAAGCTGTCGTTGTTGGGTGGTGGGTCTTGATCTGGGTCAACACCAACTCTTTAAGTCACCAGGGAGAAAGACAAGGAGAAAAACGGAGAGCATTAGCTTGGACCATGGCAGCCATTCTGGCTGAAAGTTGGCAAGAGGCTGGCCATCTTCCCGAAGCAGAAGGAATAATTAGCTAAAAGAAGAGAAAGACTGTCATGCAAAAGTAATGAAAGAGGTTATACACATCAGACCCCAGGGATAGGAGGGGCGATAAACACACCCTGTGTGCTTACGCCCTGAGCAGGGCCTCTGAGGAACAGCGCCAGCTGGCAACTGCTGGTCTGCCTTCCTGCACCAGGCTGTCTGCCCTAAAAATGTGGGTCCCATTGTACCAGGCTTTTCCTCTCCACTGCTTCCTCACATCTGCCCTGTTGCTTTTATTTCCCTAACCTTTTTAATGAAACTTCTCATATATCCAAGGAAGTGTTGAAAGAATTTATAGTGAACACCTACATACCCACCACCTAGATTCTACCATTAACATTTTGCTATACTTTATTATATCTCCATCCATTACCCATCTTATTTTTTGGATGAATTCAAATAAAGTCGCAGGAATCAGTACACTTCCTCTAAATACTTCAGCATGCATATCTCTAACTTTTTTTATCCTGGTGCTGCCACGTCTTCCCACAGCAGAGATGACCTGTGAAGTAACATATTTGAGATCAACAACTGAAGACAGAAAGCAAAAGCAAAGTGCCAAAATCCACTTATAGCAAATTCATAAAAGCACTATCTTAGCTTAGTAACATACCAACTGTTGTCCTGTGCATCTGTTAATTCTTTATCCTTGTGCCTGCCTGATTCTGACACAGAAGACATGGACAGCATGGAGCAATAAAGGAGAAAACAAAGACGCCACTTCCTCTAGTATCACAAAGAACAGATGGCATTATAAAAGGTAAAGAGAACACAGCTTTCAACAGGTCTGATTGGAGCTTGAGGAGAGATGCTGAATGGCCTTGACCAAGGGTGTTATCTGCAGTTCAGCATCAGTGCTGACTCCAATGAGCAGGCCAGCAGATGCACAAAGCCCTGTGTATGCATGTCTCACTTTTCCTCCTCTCCTTCCCGCTTCCCTACCTGTGACGCCTAGCATATTTCTTGAGAAAAGAGACTAATGGAAAAGGGGAATAGAAGACAGCACTGATGCACCCCACCTGCAAAACCAACCTCGACTCTCTTACTCCGGCCTTGTTAAGCACTAACCCAAGGTACATGACCCTGGACAAGGGGGGGGATGTAGAAGAAAAAGAAATAGTTACCCCATATTTTGCTGAAGGCAAAGTTTAAACCCACACGATGAATCCATGGATTCAGCAAATGATTAAGTACATATTATGCCAGGCACTGTTCTAAGCACTTAAGTTAAAATCCATAGTGTACGTAGTATCAGGTTCCCTCCCCATGGGCCTGAGGTTTGATGGGACCTCTGTAGTGAATCAGATGGGCTTTGCTGTGTCCACAGGCTGTTTCTAGGTAGGAGTTTTTGAGGGATGGATTCTTGTCCTCCCAACTGAACATTATCCCAGGATTTTGAGCAACAATTCTCACAGAGATTTTTTGATATGAAATTCACCTAATCCAGAGGTCCCAAGACTGTCCACAAAGTCACACCAGAGCATCAGTGTATCCAAAGTGGTAGAGGTCACCAACTGAATTTCTAGCTGTGATCCTGAACCCTCACCTGTTTGTTGTTTTGGTTTTTTTAATGCATTTTTATTGATTTCAGAGAGGAAGGGAGAGAGAGAGAGAGAGACATCAGTGATGAGAGAGGCTCATTGATTGGCTGCTTCCTACACACCTCCCTACTGGGGATTCAGCCTGCAACCAGAGCATGTGCTCTGACTGGGAATTGAACCTTGACCTCCTGGTTCATATGTCAACACTCAACCACTGAGACACACCAGCCAGGCTGAATTATCCCTATTTTCAATAAGCATGAAACAAATGTGGAAATCCCACACCAACTGAGAAAATAAGCAATCAAATGGATGTGTTCATTCTGGAATAAGTACAAAAAAATGAATAACTGCTCTTCTGGTATAATATGTACATTCTGATTAACTCATAAAAATGCTGTAAAATTTCAGAAACTAGAACTTCTACAATTTAGAAGTTTAGAACTATCTACTTTAATTTGAATGACTGAGGTCCTAAATAATCTGAGGGACACTAGACATGCACCTTCATACAAAACCTTCAACAACAGATTAGAATCTGGATTCTCTCACACCCCAAGTGTAATAATTTGCACTTTCCATTTCATTCTTAAAAGTGGAATATTTCAAAGGAGGGGTTTCCTCTGCGAGTTAATCAGTATCTAAAGTCAGATCTCTGAAAACAAACCTGTGTGTGTATTTTAAACAGAAAAAAGTTCGAACTCAAGAAACTTAAACGTGTCAATTAACTGTATGAGTGTCATTACAGTATACATCCAGGGCCTAGTGATATCCCAAGATCCATGCACCATGGCAGCTATATCTGCTTTCATCGCTGTGCTCAGAGAGTGAATACTTTCCCAATGCCAAGAACAGAGTTCAAGCCTATTTTGCATTTATATTATTGACCCGCACCCAAAATCAAACCAGGAAGAAAGCATGCTGGTTAAAGATGCAGAAGGGAAAGAACATTCAAGTCTTTACTCTGATTGTCCAATATCACCACCCTGAAGCAAAATCAAATCAAAAACCTGGATGCACTCTGAGCAACATATTGCATTATAAGAGCCTTTAATTATCTTCTGGTTTAAAAAACACCTGTTTTTTGTACCTTTTGATTCACCACGATAAAGCACAAGTACACAAACATACTCAGAAAACTAAGACAGTACTTAATTAAGATGGTGTGAGCCATATGCCAGCCATGGCTGAAATATAAGATTCTAGTTCTCTTTATAAGCTGGAAGCTTTGGTTACTAGAAAGTAAGCCGAATTTTGTGGGGAAAGTATGTGGCTCTGCATATGTGCTGCTCTCAACACTAAGACCAGTTGCACAAGGAGACACTCGCCAGCACTGTTCAAAATGTGGGGTAAGGAGACACAATCTCAGGAACAGATACATCAACCAGCCAAGAGAAAGCGTGGAAAATGATTAGACTTCACCTGCCCTCCTGCCCCTTTGCTAAAAGGGGCAGAGGGTTGGCACACACACAGGAAGAGACAAATGGCATAAAGAGAAGCACCTCATGTTAGAAAGAGGTTAGGAAGAGGGGGAAAGCCAGGCCCAGTTAATTTGTTTCTGAGGATGCCCTTGTGTCACCTGAAGTACTGCCAGTGGTGTTCATTCTGGTCCTCTTCAAAGGGCTCCTCGACGCCAACTCTGGGCAGTAGAAGAAGGGAACATGAGTGTGACAGGAACAATAGGGGAGCCAGGGGCTCTGGGCACATGACCTGGACCATGTCCATCAAAGTATAGACGGTCTCACTTTAAACATAAATCCATACCCTTTCTTACACTGTCCCTACTCTCTAAAACCTGGAGAAGCAGAGGGGCTGCTAAATTTACATTTAAAGCAACAATGTTAGGAGCCAGGTCAAATGAGGATCAATTTAGAATGAAGACAAGCCTCTCAAAATATAATGAAATGAAATCAGAGGAACAAATGCAACTCAGGAAATGAATTTCTGCAACTTTTTCAGGAATTCATCTGTTTCATAAAGCAAGACACATCCATACAAAAATAAAAAACAAAGTTGTTACTAAACACATATTTGCAGCATTTACACATATTTGACAGAAAGAGCAAAAAGCACTATATTATTGAAAACAGCAACAATACTTAAGAAGGCAGGGATGGCCTTCTTTTCTAGGGAAGTATGTCACACTGTCCATGTGTTCCACCTGAAGGTCAGGAACCCAACTTCTGCTCTTCTCTTTACCTTGTGACCTTAGAGCTGGCACGGTCCATTTTCACCTTCCTTAATAAGTGCTGGATCCTTCAGAGTGCATTTAAACTTCACCATTACATGAAGAGCAAGGTCTCACACACTTAGCACTATTGATATTTTGGGCGTTGGCTCTACCCACCAGTAACCAAAAATGTCCCCAGACATTGTCAAATGTCCCCTAACGGGAAAATTGCCTTCAGTTGAGAAGCACTGCATTAAATCATGTATTCCCAATGGGGTGGGGTGATATTGCCCCCAGGAGTGTGAAAATTGGTTCTTGTAGGACAAAAACATTTTTTTAGAAATTTCAATGATTTGTACCATAGTACATAAATAAATATATACTAGATCTATGATACTGAAATTTCTTAAAAAGAAAAGCAACAGCCCTAACCGGTTTGGCTCAGTGGATAGAGTGTCGGCCTGTGGACTGAAGGGTCCCAGGTTTGATTCTGGTCAAGGGCATGTACCTTGGTTGCAGGCACATCCCCAGTGGGGGGTGTGGAGGAGGCAGCTGATCGATGTTTCTCTCTCATCGATGTTTCTAGCTCTCTATCCCTCTCCCCTCCTCTCTGTAAAAAAAATCAATAAAATTAAAAAAAAAAGAAAAGTAACAGTGGTACTAAAATTTTACTGTGGTATTAAAACTAAGGAAAACATTTTTAAAGGCTCCTTGGTGGGGCAATAATAAAAAAAGGTCAAGAAACACTGTTCTAGACATGCCTAAATCCTCAAGCTATGAATCTCCCTTGAAATATGCAAGTGAGAAGGTGATGCTTCTTAAAGTGTTACTTTTAGTCACATATTCAGACTGTGACTTATCCAGACTCTATATATTACTACAGTATTAAAAAATACAAATTCCAGAAAAGCAAGCTATATTCCATGAATGTAAGATCCACCTGTAATAAAAATAGTAATCACAGCAGTAGTGATACCATGATTAGTAATAATAATAGCTAAAATATACTAAATGTTTACCATGTACCAGATAGCACAGTTAACGAAAAAAATTCTCTGTCACATTTATTCATCACCACATTTTGTCCTCACACTATTGTCAATCCCATTTAGCCAGCAAATAAACTGAGTTAAATAAGTTGCCCAAGGTCACAAAGGTAGAAAATGGTGGAACCAAGATTGCGATTGAGTCTGTTAGACTCCAGAGCCCCAGCTCTTCACATTCCAGGATGCTGCCTTTGATTACAAAGTGTCATCTTGAAACTCCTTAAAAATATCCAGTTACAAATGCTATTACATAAAGAGCTCAAGGCTTCTCCTAGCCTTTATTCCTTAAGTCACCTTACAAAGAGCTTTATTACAAATTCTGTTTAACAGGATTATAGGGGACAGAGCATCCTAACTTGTCCTTGAGTGATTGTATTACTACACTCTGAGGTAGGAGGGTTACCTGTTCATTTGACTGCATGGGTGTGCGCCATTCCACCCCCCCCCCACCATAACGACCACTTCATGTGCATGTCACCTAAGCTGGGGGCTCCAAGAAGACAGCCACAATGCCACCAAAATGAACTCAGGACACATGCAAGGTTTATCCACTAAAATAATCCTGTGATCATTTTTTTAAGTTGCCAAAATTTTGTCTGTTGTGAATAGCAACACTTGCGTTAAGAGACTAAGACAAATATTATGTAGTTTGCACATTTACATTAAACAATATGAGCATTTTGCCACCATGTTTTAAAATATTAATCACAAAATACCAATTTTAAAAGACAAATTGGATTTCTGGAAATCAGTGACCTGGCTTTGAGCTTGTGGTTATATTCATTTTCACTTTATACACAGACTAGAAATTAGCCATGCTTTAAAATCACAGCTAACTCTTAATTATTTATAGTTGAACTCTGGGCTTCTGACTTCTGGGCAGGGCCTCTGTCAGCAGCCTGAAGAAGTAAGAAACAAGCAGGTATTGATCTTACTGAGGTTACAGAGGTCAAAACACCATGCTGAATTGCAGGGGGTTTCTGAGTCAACTTAGAATAAGAATCTGGTTTACTAGTATATAAATGATTGTGGCCACTAAGTAACATAATAAAGACACAAACCAGAAAAAAACAATCAGTTTCATTTCCTTATTTTGGAGGGAATTTCTTTTTATGTAATCTCTGTAAATTCCAGTATATATATATATATATATATATATATATATATATAGAGAGAGAGAGAGAGAGAGAGAGAGAGAGAGAGAGAGAGAGAGCAGTAAAACGACACTGTATTTTTCACCAATGACATGCTTTGCTTCATTATGTTATCTGGATAGAGTTGAACAGAAAGAAGGAAATAATAAGGATAGGAGCCAAAGTCAATGAAATTGAAAACAAAAACAATACAGAAAATCAAAATAAAAAGCTAGTTCTTTGAAAAGATCAATAAAATTGACCAACTTTTAGCAAGACAAAGAAAAAAAAAAGAAGAGATACAAATTACCAATATCAGGAATTACCAATTACCAAATTACTTATATCAGTGATATCAGGGGATAGCACTATAGATCTCATAGACATCAAAAGCATAATAAGGTAATGCTATGAACAATAATAAATGTTAACAACTTAGATGAAACAGACCAATCTCACCAACTACCATAACTTGCCCAATCCTATATAATAAAAGCCTAATATGTTAAATGTCCAGTCATCAAGTCATCGGTTCAACAAATCAAAGTGTAATATGCTAATGATATGCTAAGACTGCTCAACCACTTGCTATGACATCCACTGATCATTAGGGGGCAGAAGTCGACCGCTAGGTTAGCTTGCTGCTGGGGTCTGGCCAATCGGGACTGAGTGAGACAGGCCGGACATGCCCTGGAGCCCTCCCGTGGTCCCTCCCCAGCTGGTCAACCTCCCATGTCCCTCTCTGGCCCCGATCATGCACTGGTGGGTCCCTTGGCCTGGCCTGCGCCCTTTCACAATCTGGGATCCCTCAGGGGATGTCTGAGAGCCAGTTTCAGCCTGACAGTGGAATGACCAGTCACTATGACGTGCACTGACCACCAGGGGGCAGATTATCAATGCAGGAGCTGCCCCCTGGTGGTCAGTGGCCTCCCACAGGGGGAGTGCTGCTCAGCCAGAAGCTGGGCTCACAGCTGGCAAGTGCAGCAGCAGTGGTGGGAGCCTTTCCTGCCTCTGTGGCAATGCTAAGGATGTCCAACTGCCAGCATAGGCCCACTACCCACAGGTAGTGGGCCTAAGCCATCAGTTGGACATTCCCCAAGGGCTGAGGGACCCCCCCTGAGTGCACAAATTTCATGCACCAGGCCTCTAGTATGAAATAATCTTAATAGCCATATAACTATTAAAGATATTGGCTTATTTATTTTTAAAAAATATGTTTTACTTGATTTCAGAAATAAGGGAGAGGGAGAGAGAGATAGCAACATAAATGATGAGAATCACTGATCGGCTGCCTCCTGCATGCCCCCTACTGGAGATTGAGTCCACCAATGCTCAATCACTGAACCCCACCAGCTAGGCTGGATTCATAATTAAAAAATACCTGAAAAAAAAGTCTGTAGGACCAGATGGTTTTACTAAAGAATTCCATAAAACTTTCAAGAAGAATTAACATGACTTCTACACAATCTCTTCCAGAAAACAGAAGAGTAGGGAACATGTTCCAACTCATTTTGTGATGCCAGATTACACTGATACCAAAAACAGACACAGGAAAAGAAAACTACAGACCAATATCCCTCATGAACTCAGACACAAAATTCCTTAACAAAATGTTGGCTAATAGAATTCAGCAATATTTATAAAATTTACACACCACAACCAAGTGGGATTTATTTTAGAGAAGTGAGGCTGATTTGATATTTGAAAATTAATCAATGTAACCCACTATATTAACAGGTTAACCAAGAAAAACAATATGATCATATCAATTTATACAGAAAAAGCACTTGATAAAATTCAACATCTGTGGGTGATTTTAAAAATCTCAGAAAATGAGCAATAGATGTAAACTTCCTCAACTTGATGATGAACATCTTTTTAAAAACCTACAGATAAACATCATACTTATTGGTGAAAGACAGAATGCATTCCCCTTAAGATCAGGAACAAGGCAAGGATGTCCACTCACATCACTCTTACTCAACATAGCACTGAAAGTCCTAGCCAGATCAATAAATCAATGAAAGAAAATAAAAGGCACACTGGTTGGGAAAGATAAATGAAGCCGTCTCTATCTGCAAATGACACAATGGCCGACATAAAAAATCTCAAAGAATCTACTAAAAACAAACAAACAAAACTCTCCTAGAACTAATATCTAAGCTTGGCAAGGTCACAGGATATCAGGTCAACACACAAAAACCAACTGTATTTCTATATCTTTGCAATGAACACATGGAAACTGAAAATAAGGTTGAATAACCTTTACAATTGCTCAAAAAGAAATAATTAGATGTAAATCTAACAAAACATGTGTAGGCATTGTATACTGAAAACTATAAAATACTGATGAAAGAAATAAGAGAAAATCTAAATGAATAGAGAAAAATGCCATGATCATAGATTCAAAGATTCAACAGAGTAAAGGTGTCAATTCTTCCCAAATTGATATACAGGTTTAACACAATTCCTATCCAAATCCCAGAAAGATTTTTAAAAAGATATAGACTAGCTTATTCTAAAATGTATATGGAAAAGAACTAAAATAGCTATGATTGTTTAAAAAATAATAAAGTGAAAGGACTCACTCTACCTGATGCTGTTTTATTATCTATATATATAAAAGTCTACATGACCAGCCGACCAGCTGACCGGCCAGTAGCTATGATGCGCATTAACCACCAGGGGGCAGATGCTCAATGCAGGAGTGGAAACCATAGGCATGGAAACATGGAACAGACTGATGAGTCTCAGAGGGAAAGGGGGAAGGGAGAGGGCAGGAAGAGATTAACCAAAGATCTTATATGCATAGTAGAGGCCTGATGCACTGATTCATGCGCTGGTGAGATCCCTCAGCCTGGCCTGTGGGGATCGGGCCGGAAACTGGCTCTCCAACATCTCCTGAGAGATCCCGGATTGCGAGAGGGCGCAGGCCAGGCCGAGGGACCCCACTGGTGCGCGAATCCATACACTGGGCCTCTAGTATAATTATAGTTATCAGGAGAGTGTGGTACAGGTGGAGAGATAGACACATGTGTTAACGGAGCAGAAAAGAAACAGACCCACATACATGCAGCCAACTGATGTTTGGCAAAGGATTAATAGTAATTCAATGGAGTAAGGATAGCTGTTTTTTTTTTAAAGTGTGCTGACAACTGGATAGCAATAGTCAGATAAAATAAAACCTCGAGCCCTAACCGGTTTGGCTCAGTGGATAGAGCATCGGCCTGCGGACTGAAGGGTCCCAGGTTCGATTCCGGTCAAGGGCATGTGCCTTGGTTGCGGGCACATCCCCAGTGGGGAGTGTGCAGGAGGCAGCTGATCAATGTTTCTCTCTCATCGATGTTTCTGGCTCTCTATCTCTCTCCCTTCCTCTCTGTAAAAAAATCAATAAAATATATTAAAAAAATAAATAAATAAAACCTCGATCTAAATCTCACTTCTTATATAGAAACTAGAGGCCTGATGCACGAAATTCATGCAAGGGGCTCAGCCCCCTGCTGCTGCCACTGATGCCTTTACCCTGGCCCCTGCCCAACTCCATGGCACCTCTGCCTCAGCCCCTGCCACCGTGGCTTCCTCAGGAAGGTCATCCGGAAGCACATCTAGTCTAATTAGCATATTACACTTTTGTTACTATAGATTAAGTCAAAATAGATCACAGACTTAAATGTGAAGAGTGAAAGCAAAACACTTTGAGAAGATAACACAGAAAGAAATTTTGGAGACCTAGGGCTTGATGAAGAGTCCTCAGACGTGATATCAAGGGCACAATCCATAAAAGAAAAAATGATAAAGTGCCTTCATCAAAATTAACATCCTCTCTATGGCAGACACTTTTAAAAGGATGTAAAGACAAGCTACAACCTAGGAGAAAATGTTTGCAAACTACACATCTAGACTAGCGTCTAGAATAAATAAAAGACTTAAACAGATATTCTACCATAAAAGATGTATGAATGGCAAAAAAAAAAACACGAAGAGATGTTCAACCTTATTAGCCATGAGAGAAATGCAAATTAAGGCCACAATGAAGTATTCTGCACACCTATTGGAATAGCTGGGCTGAAAAAATTGTGATAACGCCCAATGCTGGCAAGGATGTAGGGAAATGATCTCTCATACACACTCATGCACATAGTCATCTCTGTCCCATGGCTATGTGCTAGTGCTGTGTTCTGAGTGCAACCCAATTATTACATTATATTAATACATTTACTGCTTGTGTGCCTCAGCGAAAGCTGCCCACACTCTCAGCTCTGGGTAGGGCTGTTTTCATGCACCATTTCTTGAACAGTGCAAAATGTCACAGGTCAACTGTTTACTCTCAGTGGAAAATTATTTGATCCTGTGTATGTTGGAGGGGGCAAAAAAAGGACTTATAAAATAGTATTTAAAAAAAACATGATTCAATTGGGCTCTGAGCTTCCAGGGTAACTACTGGGTGACCAAATAGGAGTAGGAAGCTATCTCAGAGGTCACTGAATGCAAAGGTTCCCAACTGTGTGTAGGATAAACCTCCTTTCTTGTTCTTAATCTGAACAAAGAACAAAGATGTCTCGAGTTTCAAGCCAAAATCCGTAAATTTTCTTGTGTGGATTTATACTGCCACAGATGAACCGTTTTCCTTAACATAACTCTTGAGATTCATGCCAAGAAATTGAAATTCTAATAATCCCAAGTTTTACAACATAAAAAAGACCCTAACA
Source organism: Murina feae (assembly GCA_004026665.1). Classification (NCBI taxonomy): domain Eukaryota; kingdom Metazoa; phylum Chordata; class Mammalia; order Chiroptera; family Vespertilionidae; genus Murina; species Murina feae. The sequence goes on from PVJC01007889.1 coordinate 15,429, forward strand.
CAGCAAGCCTTCTTGCAGGGAGTCACAGCACAGTAGTAGTTAAGAGCGTGGATTCTGTGGCCTGGATTCATATCCCAAGTTGTCCACTTCAAGCTTTGTGACGTTGGGCAAGTTACTGTTCTGTGCCTTGGCATCCCCAACTCTAAAATGCAGACAATAGTGGTAGCTCCCTTATAGGAATGTTATGAGAATTACCTTACTATACACATGGCATCTTAAACGCCACCTGCAGCACAAGTGTTAGCTAATACGTAACAGTCACTGATAAGCACCACATAGATTCTGCAGATTCCCCGCTCTGAGGCTGGGACATGCCAGCCCCCAAATGGTAGCACTGGCGGTGGCCAAACCCCTGCCTGCCATCAATATGAAAGTCCCCAATGGGGGAGACTATTCTCTCAAATTCCAGTTTTCTCCCTAACTCCAAGGACGACTGCGAGGTCCTTTTCTCTCCTCTGAGCTAGGTGTGCTTGGCAGCTGTCAGTGCCATGTACTCTGCATTCTAGAGAAGGAAACACAAACTAAGAGCCAGCAGAGAATGGAAAAAGCATTGCCGCCTCGTGGCTTTGCAGAGAATTCTTCACGTCTTAGCACCACCCAAGTGTCACCCTCTGCTGCCCCAAAACTGAGGCAGGTGACGAGAGCCCCTCCAATGATGGAGGGTGCTCACTTAGAGCTGAAGGCTCCCTGGGGGAAATCTGCCAATGCGTTTTTATTTCCTGTTGAAAGAAACTCAGGTCCAAAGACATGAGGAGCCTTTCATACACCAGAGCTAGAGTTGGGCTGCAGGTCTCTTATTCCCTGTTCCTCAGTCCTCATTACCATAGGGTGTTGGAGCTCACCAACCAAGTTTGGAGTTGACATTCTCTTTTTTAAAAAAGCAAACTCAGGTCAGTGCCCCTTCATTCTGACACAGCAGCAAAATCACAGGCAGGCGACATCCATGAGGCTGCAACCGATGAGTGTTCTGCAGGAAATGTCACCTCTTTTGTACACTCAAGCAAAAAGAGACACAGCAGTTTCCTCCTATAACAAAACTCTAATTGTGAACATCAAACCTTAATTGTGAAATACCAGACGTTGCCAACAGCAATGTCTATTCTCTCTCCTGCCGCTTTAAAACTTTTTGGATTCTTGCCCTAATGTCACTGCTCCAGAAGGCCCAGGTGTTTCTCATTCCATTGTGTTTTTACACCAACAAAAATTTTAATGACAACATTTTTTTCTCCCAGGAAAATTCAATACTCTGATTTTTTATGGTTTTTCCATTTTAATCTCTCTCAAAAACAAAATAAACTGTAAAAACTTTCCAGGCGCTAAGCTAAAGCACATCCTGCATGTCCATAGTGGTGCAGACACAAAACTTGGTTTCAAACCAACCTTATATTAAGCCATGACAACATGGGTGTTGTGCCTCCGCCAATGATCCAGACGGTGAAGAAGACAATGAGGAGGGTGGTCGTGAACATCATCTGGCGAGCATAGGATGCTGTGTCTCGGATGGCCAGTGCAAATGCCATCGCTCCCCTGAGGCCTGCAGGGACCGAAGAGGAAGATATCCTGGTTATAGGGACAAATGACAATGTGACCTCAAACCCACTGCTGCCTCTTGAGGCTCATAAGCCATATCCACTTGTATTTCCGGTTTTATTTAGAAAAAAGAACCTTAAAGAAATATCATTTGAAGTTTTCTTTTGCAAAATGTCCAAATGCAATGATAAAAATACTGCATTAGCCCAGCCGGTGTGGCCCAGTGGTTGAGTGTCAACCCATGAACCAGGAGGTCACGGTTTAATTCTCAATCAGAGCACATGCCCGGGTTGCAGGCTCAATCACTGATAGGGAGCAAGGCAGCCAATCAATGATTCTCTCTCATCATTGATGTTTCTATCTCTCTCCCTTCTTCTCTCTGAAATCAATAAAAACATATTTAAAAGAAATACTGCACTAGTTTGTACAGCACATTTTAGAATAAACCCTTTCATTGCTGAAATAATTCTCCTGCTAGTAACATAAAATAAAAATATAAGAAATAATTTAAGCTCTCCAAGGCTGTGATCCAAGCATGACCAATGCACTACACAGTCATTAGAAACATCAGAAACATGCTGGATGTGAATATGTCAAATGCGTATTTGTGGTTCATGTACTAAGACCCACAAAACAGTGGAGCATTTCCCTAGCAAGGCCACACAGAGAAGTAACCATATAACCTGTCTACATCAGGGATTGGGAACTTTTTCTAGGAAAGGTGACAAATATTTTATGCTTTGCAGACCATGAGGAAAAATGAAGACTGTCATGTAGGTCCTTATATAAAAGAGACAAAACAAATTTTCACAAAATTTGACTGATGAAAACTAAGAATAACGAGTGCAATTCATTCTAATACAGGTCTACTAATGAAAAGAATTCTTTCAGGGGTTGCTTATTTGGGGTTCAAAGTTATAAACATTCACCTGTGAAGGCCATTCTAGGTATACGAACACAGGCAACACCCAGATTTGGCCCAGGCACCAGTTTTCTGACCCCGATAACCTACGTTAACGGGTATAAAGATTAAGTACCAACGTTTTATTTATTTTTTTAATATATTTTATTGATTTTTTACAGAGAGGAAGGGAGAGGGATAGAGAATTAGAAACATCGATGACAGGGAAACATCGATCAGCTGCCTCCTGCACACTCCCACTGGGTATGTGCCCACAACCAAGGTACATGCCCTTGACTGGAATCAAACCTCGGACCCTTGAGTCCACAGGCTGACACTCTATCCACTGAGCCAAACCAGTCAGGGCTAAGTACCAATGTTTTAATGTTTATGTAAGTTCTTTTGTTCCTTCCCCATACCATGCTCATAATTTGTTCTATAGTTAAGACTGAACCCACGGTTTTTAACACATATGTAGTATAGATTCCTATTCACCACGAGCAAGATTGTGTGTATATGAGAATGAAAGTTATGCCCACTGTATCTGTAGATTTTCCCACCTTTTCCAATCATTTCACAATTAAGCTGAGAACTTCACTACAATTTACTAAGAGAGTGATTCTACAAACGTTACATTAAAAAAAACCTGAGCGAAGTTAATGTTTTCTATTAGCCTGTGCTAGTGAAATATTTATACAAATCTACGTTGTCTTACAAGTCAGTTATGTCATTGATCAATCGATCAGTATTTAAGCTTCTAAAGAGATGTTATCTCAAATAAGAAAACTTGGAGAATCAAAAAGAGACAATGTGTGCTATATTTTTCTTACTTTTTTAGGTAAACATTGTAAGCACTATGAAAGTGCAACCTCAGGTAGGTCATGGCCTTGAAGAGTGAGTCATCCCAGCAGAAACTCCTTTTCATGGGCGATATCTTTAAACAGTGCTGTGTCCTTCTCAGTCTTTTAGTACAGAAGGTAAAGAGCATATTTTAAGTTTATCTAGGTGACTGAGTTATGTCCAGTTCGTTTTTCTCTTTCTACCACCAACTTCCTAATATGTGAGGAGCATCTTGTCACTGTCCTCCTCAGAAACCTCTAATGGTTCCCAGCTCCTAAATAAACCCGAAGTGGCAGAGCACTGCAGCTTCTCCGTGGTCCTTCAAGTGTGGTCCCCAAACCAGCAGCAGCAGAGGACATGTTAGGAATTCAAATTCTCGAGGCCGTCCTGTACCCTCTGCTTTAACCAACCGAACAGGTGATTCCAACACAACCTAAAGGTTCATGCCACTTTACATGTAATGTTCCTTTCCATCGTCACCTCCTTTCTGCATTACCCCATGTGTCTTACATTTCTTGCCTTTCCAACATGCTGCCTCCTGAAATCCATTTCTCCCAAGCTCAGTTCAAATGTTACCCTTTTGTGAAGATGGCCCTGGCCCTGTCCCCTCCTCTCCTCATTTATTCCATATCTCTTCTGTGCAATGCACCCTCCCTCTTCAGAGAAAACACGCTGTACACGTGTCCCCCTCCCCCAGCAGACTGTGAGCTCCTTGCAGGAGGCTGGTTTCTGTACCCTCCGCAACCTAAAACTGTGGCTTATAAAAAGAGAACCCTCAACAAACGTTTGTCAGGGTGAAAGGAGATAATTATCGCAGGCTGTACATTTAAGGGCAGATGCAAATGAGTCCTAGACAGTGGCTGCTTTGCTGAACAGTGCTAGTTGGTGTGGTTTCAGTATGACTCTTTGAGGCCCCCAAGAACAACTGCATGGTGTTAAAGGGCAGCTACTCGCCTTGCCTCTTGTACAGTCCATCCCTACCTCCCACACAGGATAGAAGAAACCTTAAGGGTCACAGTAGCCTTTTGCGCTACCATTTCCTTCCTATGCTCTGCAGAAATGCTCTAACTTGGGTCTCATTTGTCAGCTCTGACACTTACCACCATCTACTCATGCCAACTGTTCTCGTCTTCCTTTATCTCCACATAGTTCCTTATTCTTCTCAATGGCTTCTCCATACTTCCTAGCTTTATAGTGAAGGAGAGGGGCATCTGGGAGACAGTGTGAAAGAGCTGTTGTCTTCCAGTTTGGGGTTCACCTTTCTTATGAGTGTATTTTATTTCTTTTGCTCCATAGAAAGTCAGAGTTAGGAGGAGGAACTTCAGTTCAATTTCATTATTTTATAAGAGAGGATACTGCAACTGAGGCGGAGATGTTGAGTGACATGGCCCATATTCTTTCTCATTAAACATCTGTTTTCCTTATAGTCTGAGATCTGGAGCCCTTCTTGAAGATTAAGGATTATGAACAATCCACTAGAGAACAACTAAGCACTTTCAATACGTACCTCCAGGCCCTTTGGGTGATAGAGATGAACTAAAGATGCAAAGATTTTAGGGGATAACGTTCACATTTGGCAGTAGAGTTTGCAAAGTCAATATTAAGTCAGTTTACCATGTACATCTGTCTACTCAGCACCACAGGGGATACAAAAGACCCAGAAACTTTAATCTTTATCTTTTTATGAACCTTGTCAATACTTTAATGCTGTCTGCTTCATAACACCCATTTTCTTGACATTTATACTGTCTTACCTGAAAACATCATCATGTGTTGAAAATTCCAGCCAATCTTATGTCTTCTGCCCAAGTTGAGAAAGAAGGAGAGTGGGTAGATATGTGCAGCTCTGCCCAGAAAGATGGCAACCTGAGCACCAGGCGGAGGTTAAGGGTCCAACAGGTTTCCAGAATGCCACCATCACAACCTCTGGATGAACAGAGAATGTCAGGCATGCCGTGACATCTCATTGCAATCAGGAGAATTGCACAAAGAAGCCAGTTTCCCTCAAACGAGTCTCAAAAACAAGTGGTATTCAAATGACCAACTTTCCCAACCTCCTGGCCCACTGAGGTCATTCCTAGCACATTAAATGCACCATTGTAAATTCCTGATTTCATTATGCTGCTATGATCAATACAGTCTATCTTAAAATGAGTCCAGAAATAAGTGAAGGTCCCAAGGAAGGAGTGGGGAGCTGAGAGAAGCTAACAGTGTGTTGGGGTCTTTTGGAAGAAAACCACAAGAAAGAATTACTAAGGTCTGAGTCAAACTATGAAAACAAAGTTTGCTGGGTAAGCTCATAAGCTGTGGCTGGAAGTAAATACCAGGGCCCTGAATGACCGGGAAGATCTACCGACAAGAGATGGGGAAACTTGAAGCATTAATAATCCTAAAACAGCCCTAGCCGGTTGCTCAGTGGTTAGAGTGTCAGACAGAAAGCTTTAAGGTTCAATTCCAGTCAAGGGCATGTATCTCGACTGCAGGCTCGATTCCTGGCCCTGGTTGGGGTTGGGACACGTGCAGGAGGCAACCAATCGATGTGTCTCTCTCGAATCAATATTTTTCTCTCTCTCCCTCTCCCTCCCTTCTACTCTCCAAAAATCAAAGGAAAAAAATAGCCTCAGGTGAGGATTAACAAAAGAACAACAGAAAGATTTCTCACAGGAATCAACCTGGGAAGACTTTTCCACTTCGGTGGCTGAAATGTCTTTCAGAGATAGGAGAAATGGAAAACGAAGTGTGGAAGAGGAACTGTACTATGGAAACCAAAGAATTCAGGGAAACCAGTCATTTGGCACTTGCTGAATTTAGAATAGAGCCCAACAGAGAGTTCCACAGAGAGTGCACACAGCCCCCATCACAGACGGAAAGCACCGTGGGAACCAGAGGAACAGGAAGCTTCCGTTTCGGCAAAGCACCAGCTGCCACAGCTGCAGCTGTTTCAGACACAAGCACGGGCAGATCTTCTGCCTTCTCCGGAGTAAAGCATTGACTAAATTGTTCTTCTTTTACCTTTCTTTTGTGCTTTGTTTTTAACAAAAGGGAAACAGGTAGTGCTTATGAAGCCCATTCTACTCCAGAAGCCATGCAGAAGTCCTCGTGGTAAGCAGCCTTCAGGATTCATAGAGGACCTGGCTGGCCCTCCTCCAGGGTCCTCATCTGTAAACAAGGGCTGGGCTCCCACTATCTCTCACAGGATGCCATGCTAGGAATACAAACCAAAATGGCACGCAAGGTCTTTCCTCATCAAGAAAAACAATGTTGATCCCTCAGACTTTTAGCTGGTGGATTCTTAAAATATATTTTTATTGATTTCAGAGAGGCAAGGAGAAGGAGAAAGAGAGATAGAAACATCAATAATGAGAGAGAATCAATGATCATTTGCTCCTGCACGCCCCCTACTGGAGATTGAGCACACAACCTGGGCATATGCCCTGATGGAAAATCAAACCAAGTCCTCCTGGTTCATGGGTTGATGCTCAACCACTGAGCTACACAGGCTGGGCTCGCTGTTAGTTTTTTAAAAAAAATATTTTATTGTGTTTTTTTTTAGAGAGAGGAAGAGTGAGGGATAGAGAGTTAGAAACATTGATGAGAGAGAAACATGGATCAGCTGCCTCCTGCACGCCCCCCACTTGGGGATGTGCCCGCAACCAAGGTACATGCCCTTGACCGGAATCGAACCCGGGACCCTTCAGTTCGCAGGCCGACGCTCTATCCACTGAGCCACACCGGTCAGGGCATCGTTGTTAGTTTTTTGACAGTTAATCCAAGAAATGAACCCCAATGGAAGCAGATAACTCTAAGTGCAAGGATTCTGGTGTAGCATAAGACCATCACCACCACCTAGCTGCTTGCTCGATATCACTTATTTCTGCACAAGAATTATAACTGAGAAGAAAAAAAAAGCTTCTTTTTTACCAACATCCCGAGACCTAAGGCTATCTAAGAGGCCTTGGAAAAAGCAAAAGTGAATGCTCAGCAATAGAGAACTCCTGCTTGGGATTTGGAAGTCCAGGCTGAACTGGACTGCTACAGTTCCAAGCCTCACAAAACTTCACTTGAATGAAAACAACAGGGTCTGAGGCCAAGTGAGAAAAGCCCTCAGCTGTTGATCTACTGCTAGGTATTCACATCCCTCCTCACTTGAGAGAAGCTCACTCTCAAAATTGTGCCTCTCTTCCAGAAAACTGCGCTCCCAGTAGGACTAAATGAAGAAACCCAGTGTTTTTCCTTTTGATCTTTCCTTCCTCTCCCTTTACTCTTTTCTGGGGGAAAAAGTCTTTTCCACAATGATATGTTAAGCTTGGGTCAAAGCATGCTTATTGCCTACAAGCTTCCCTGAGCTGCCAGGAAGGGCTGCCATACCAGTGTGCAGTCAAGAGCAAGAGTAACAACCTTCGGGTTTTCCAAACGGGGAGCTTCCCAGATGGGAATTCACTTGGCAAAGAAATAAAAACAGTTCTGGGAACAGACATGGTTCCCTACAGTTAGATTTACTTAGAAGGGCTCTTTGCAAAACAAACTGCTGCCTGCCGACCACCAGTGTAACGGAAAGGCCATCTTACACAGAAAATGCCGAAAGCCATGCCAGTCCTTTCAACCAAACACATACAGCTTCATGAACCTTGTAAGCCTTCTTTTTTCTCATCATAAAAATACCGTGAGCTCACACTGGTTCAGCCACCCACCCCAAACGGAAATTATTATGATAGCATCCTCAGTAACGGTGACGTCTCTGTCTAGAAAATTGTGAAACCGGAAAAAAAAGGATACAAGAGCTCCAATGATAAAAATGGGGCTGAAAACGTGCTTCTGGAAGGTAAACAGTGCCAGGCCCATGTAGGAGAAGATGAAATTCTCTGCCAAGAAGTGTAACACCTCAAAGAGCTGCAGGGAGAGGGAAAAGGAAGCGTCAAACCTGCGGGTCCCCTCCCCTTGTAGTCACAGGTGACTTGTGAGGACCCAGGGCTTTGACTCACCTGCTTCGTTCGACTTCTTGATTCCACCGACAGATTGTTGTAGGTGTAATGGGCTTGTGTGATTCCACAGAAAAGGACAGCTACCACACCTAGCGTGAGAGGTTTGGTGTTGGTTTTGTTTTGTTTTTTAAAGCAAAGCAATAAAAGGCAGCAAGAAAAATCCCTGATGAAGCAAAACAGGAAACCCAGCAAGCCCAGCATCCCCAAGCCGCTGCCCTCCCGGTCAAGCTCCCAGATACAGTGAGGGAAATGGTGGCCCCAGGGTAGAAACAACCCACCTGTAAACCCACAGGCTTCTGCCAGGAGGAAGGTGCTCCAGGACATGAGGAAGAAGAGCGCGGTCTCCAGCAGGGGGAAGCAGTGCAGCTTGGTAAACTTGGTCACGTCAGCCCCTGTCAAGGAACTCATCTCCAGGAACAAGCAGCCGAGTCACCAAGAACCACATTCTTTTAGCTCAGGATCCTCTTCCTAGGGGCCTTCCTTTCCCCTCAACCCCTCTTTTGGGGCCCCAAAGGTGCTGCTTGCTTTTTAAAGGAATAAAAATCAAGCTTCCCAGTAGAATAGAGGTTGCCAAGGGCTGAGAAAGGGGGACTATACTGTTTAATGAGTACCCAGGTTCTGTTTGGAATGATGAGAAAGTTCTGGAAGTAGAGAGTGGGGACAGTTACACAACATTGTGGGTATACTTAATGTCATGGAAATGTACACTTAAAGTCGTTATAAGGGCCAATTTTATGTTATATACATTTTACCACAATTTTTTAAAAAAATGAGCAATGTCAAATCCCAAACACCATCGACTTGTACACTTCAAAAGGGAGAATTGCACAGTGTGAATTTGATCTCAATAAAGCTGTTCTTGTTTTTAAATTAAGCTTTCTAAAGAAAATGCAAATGTGTTTTCTGTGCCCCTTGCAATGCCCACGGTTGTGAAAGGCACAGTCATGGCCTGAGGTGTCTGTCAGGTTAGAACTGACAGTGGTGGGAGTGCCTACAGATGCCTTGCGAAGATGAGGCTGTGAGACCTTGACTTCTGCAGGGCAGAGCTAAGCCTAGAGTTACACCGCAAACATTTCTTCATCCCCTTAGCTAGGCACTCAACTGTCATGTGCATGTCTTTTTTTTAATGTTTTTATTGATTTCAGAGAGAGGAAGGGAGAGGGAGAGGAGTGTTAGAAACACCAATGATGAGAGAGAATCATTGATCGGCTGCCTCCTGGGTGCCCCCTACTGAGGATTGAGCCCACAACCCGGGCATGTGCCTTGACTGGGAATTGAACCATGACCTCCTGGTTCATGGGTCAGTGCTCAACCACTGAGCCATGCCAGCTGGGCTTGACAGTCATGTTTCACCCAAGTGACATTTCAGGAGTCCCCAAACCCCATTGGAACAATAGACTTAAGACTCATTTCTGCCCTAACCGGTTTGGCTCAGTGGATAGAGCGTCAGCCTGCGGACTGAAAGGTCCCAGGTTCGATTCCGGTCAAGGGCATGTACCTTGGTTGTGGGCACATCCCCAGTGGGAGGTGTGCAGGAGGCAGCTGATCGATGTTTCTCTCTCATCGATGTTTCTAACTCTATCCTTCTCTCTTCCTCTCTGTAAAATATCAGTAAAATATATATTTTTAAAAAAGACTCATTTCTGATATGAAGAACTGACAACTTTCTTTTTGCCCGTGTAATATCACACACTCATACCCAGGCAGGGGCAGAAAGTACAAAAAGGATATTAGAGCGGTCACAACACCAGTCACAGCTCCCATGGTAAAAGAGCCACTGAATATACCTAGAAAAATGCCAACTGACTTAAAAAAGGCAGCAGCATCAAACGCGTGAGTATTCAGCCCTGCTGGCTGGTAGGCAACAATAGACCTGGAGTTTAAAAAGAAGAAAAGGTTTTAAAAGACTGTGCTGGCTTTACACCATGGTACCAAAAACTATCAACAAACATAGATATCTACAGTCCGCCAGGCACTCCCTATGGTGCGTTCATTGAGCTCAATCTGCAGTCACCATGCTACGCTGACACAGCATTCTGACTGCTGACAACTGGGCAAAGCAATGGAACATTATCAATCAAGCTGAGAAACCTCATTTAGAAAAACACCCAATTCAATAATTTAACACTTTTAAGACAGGCCTCTGAGCATTCAGGAAGCCAGGCTCCCTACCCCGGGCAGACTTAGTGTTACTTACGAGGACAGCACAATGGCAACAGCATCGTTTAGGACACTTTCTCCAAACAGAAGTGCATAAAGGTCCACATCTGCATGTAACTCATTAAATATCGCCAGTACAGTCACTAAAAAGTGAGCAAAAGCACATCAGTTTCTAACCTTAAGCCATCGACGGCAAATTTATAGAAGCGATTCCTACGTTTGGAGTCAAAGGCGCGTTGTCTGTCTATGGCAGAAGTGAGAATGGCAATCTTCCTAGTCGCGATAGTTGTGAGATGATGCTGGAATCCCATCACACTTTGAAACAACTTCTATTACAGAACTTTAAAATACATAACCACAATTCCTGGCCAACGTGGCTCAGTGGTGGAGCATTGACCTATGAATCAGGAGGTCAGGGTTCGATTCCTGGTCAGGGCCCAGGCCCAGGTTACAGGCTCGATCCTTGGTAGGGGTCATGCAGGAGGCAGGCGATCTATGACGCTCTCTCATCATTGATGTTTCTCTCTCTCCTTCTCCCTTCCTCTCTGAAATCAATAGAAATGTATTTTTAAAAAGTGCATCATCACAACGAATATGATTCGGCTCTACCATTGGGCAGAAACCTTATTTTATTGACCACTGTGCTTCCAGAGGGTCAGGGAACAAGAGAAGACTTTAATGATGGTTTTTAAAGTAAGTCTTTGTTTAGGACAGACTATACATAATTACACTTCTCATAGTCTCCATATTGCTTAAATGTTTAAAAATCAGCTAGTCTCCAGACCAGCAGTTATCAAACTTTTGCCTTTAGGACACCTTTACACTCTAAAAAGTCACTGAGGCCCAAAAGAGCTTTACTTTTCTAAGCTACCAATATATACTGCATTGAGTAAAGCAGAAAAAAAATATTTATTCATTTAAAATTACTAATAAACCTATTATATGATTACATATTTTAATAGAAAGTAATTATATTTTCCAAAGCAAAGTGAGAAGAGAGTCATTGTTTTATATTTTTTCACACCTTTTAAAATCTTGTTTAATGTAAGACAGATGGTTCTTATCTTTGTTTCTGCATTTGATCAAAAGATAGTCAATATCACACGTTACTACAGCCTTAGGGAAAAACCCAATTCACTGTATACTTGTTAAAGAATGAAAGTTAAAATGGCTACAAACGTATTACTATTCTTATTAAATCAGTGTTGACTTTAGGGACCCCCTGAAAGGGGTTTGGACTTTCTCAACCTTGGTTCCACTGACATTTGGGACTAGAAAATTCTTTGTTGTGGGGGGCTGCCTTGTGCATTGTAGGATAGCTAGCAGCATCCCTGGTCTCTACCCACAAGATAGAGCAGCACTGTGCACTGAGCATCTGGATGCCTGATTGTAGTAGGAGCCTGGGCACCAGCTCAAGACTGTTAGCCAAGATAAACAGCTATTTGTTTAAGCTGGTATTGCCAGGTTTTTCTGTTATTTGCAGCCAAAAGCATTACAAACTGATACAATTAGAAAAATAAACCAAACAAATGTTTAGCTTAGTGAATTATAAGCCAACCACTCATGTAACCATCATCCAGTTCAAGAAATGAAACCTAGCCAGCTCCACAGAACTGCCTTGTATGCTCCATCCCAATCTCAAAACTCTTCCTTCACTCAAAAGTAATAACCATTAACCTGATTTTATAGTAATTGCTTCCTTTCACTTCCTTATAGTTTGACCACCCGATGTATATTCCCTGACACTATCGTTTGGTTTTGCCCACTTTAAATTTTATTTTTTTAAATGTGTGCTTTTTAACATCTCTTTCACTGCACGGGTCCCCCCTCCATTCCTTTTGGCTGACTCTCTTTTCATGATGTCCTATTGTTTACTCCTCTCATTTTTAAATTTTCTAATAATGATATGCATCGTTCTTTCATAACTTCTATCATTTTTTAAAATTCCCTTTAGGTTCTGTTGAAATATTAATACCGTTTTGTTTGCCTTGGGACCCTATTCTTCTGGTATGACTTCACTTTCTGTAACTTTATTATTCAGAATAATTAACTTCAGTTTTCTTATTATAATATGTTTGCAAGAAGTTCAACCTCAATCCATTTCTGCTCCTCATATTAAGTCAGGGGTAGAAGGCCCAGAGCAGATTTCCTTTTTCATGGCTCTGGGGCTCCCTCTTCTGGTTTTACATTGAAGTATTAAAAATATGGCCTTTGGGTGTAGACACAGCCCTAGCACTCAGATCTACTTAATCTGCTCTCCTCTTCCACTTTCTTAGCGTTCTTTCTCCTTAAAATCCCCATGAATCAAAGTCCATGGTCCTAGCAGTTCATGTATAGGGAGTGGTTTCCAGATAGATCTTCCCTGGGTATTTTCTGAGAGCTCTGGGGCCTCAGGTCTCTCCAGAAGTCTCACACCTCCTCTAGTCTCCTTGCCCGCACCCACCAATCGAAGCCGATAAAGTCCCTCCCAGTTTTACTGTTGTTATCTAATATGCCTATGAAGTTGTTTACCCCCAGTGGGGACCTCTCATTTTGAGCGTGAATACTTGTGGGAAATTTCTGGGTTCCCTGACAGTTAAAATGACCAGCAGCCCCCTCTTCTCCCCTCTGCTTCCTCAGCACATCTGCTGCTTCTAGCTCTAAGTCTCACTGCTGCTGCTGGTTTTACCCCACCAATGGAGAGTAGTGAATTCATGAGGTTACTCTGTCAGGTAGTTGTGTAATGTAGGTGAGACACATCCAGTCTGTTAAAGGCTTGACTAGAACAAAAAGATAGTAATGGAGAACTCAATCATCTCTCTGCCTGGCTGTATTTCAGCTGGAATGTCAGCCTCCTCCAGCCTTTGGACTTGGAATGGAACTATAGCATTGGCTTTCCTGAGTCTTAGGATTTAGGACTGCTGATCTTGGGACTTCTCAGCCTCCATAACTGCATGAGCCAATTCCTTATAATTTCTTAGTTTCAATCAGTCTCTCTCTCTCTCTCTCTCTCTCTCTCTCTCTCTCTCTCTCTTTCTCTCACACACACACACACACACACACACACACACATACACACACATCTCCTATTTGCTCTGTTTGCCTGAAGAACCCCAACTAATACAAAACTCAATAGCTTATCATTACAGATGACCCTTAAACAACATGGGGGTTGGGGTGCTGACCCCCTTGCACAGTCCAAAATCCATGTAATTTTTGTCTTCCTCAAAACTTAGTTGTCCCTCAGTATCCACAGGGAATTGGTTCCAAGACCCCCTGTGGATATCCAAATCTGAAGATGCTCAAATCCCCTATATGAAATGGGGTAGATCAGTGCCTTCCACATCTGCAGATTCCCAAATGTGGATTGAAAACAGTACAAGTATTAATTGAAAAAAACCCACATGTAAGTGGACCCATGTAGTTCAAACCCGTGTTGTTCGAGGGCCAACTGTATATGACAAAGGAATTGTCTTGTTTTTAACCCAATGTCGAAGAAAAATTAACAACGATAATAACAATTATTAAGGATTTACCATTAAGCAGGCACGATGCTAAACATCTTACAATCTCACTTAGTCCTCAGAAAGCCTGTGGGTAGCACTATCATTTCTCCCAACTTAGAGAAAATAAATCAGGCCTTGTATAATGGGCCACCTTCTACTGCAATATCAAAATTTCTAAGCTTGGCCAGTGTGGCTCAGTGGTTGAGCACTGACCCATGAACCAGGAAGGTCATGGTTCAATTCCTGGTCAGGACACATGCCTGGGTTGTTGGCTTAATCCCCTGTAGGGATCATGCAGGAGCAGCCAATCAGTGATTCTCTCTCATCATCTCTCTCTCTCTCTCTCTCTCTCTCTCTCTCTCTCTCTCTCTCCCCCTTCCTCTCTGAAATCAATTAAAAATACATATTTTTTAAAATTTCCTAAAGCCTCAGCAGTTGAACCCAAGAATAGTTTTATCCGTTACTCATACAACACGTCCACTGAGTGCTGGCACCGGAAGCCTCTGTTCACATCAGTCACTCAGGGACTCAAGACTGATGGAGGCTAATCTCCACAAACAGAACACAGGGCTGACAGCCCAGGAGATCTGGGTCCCAGGACTTTATGAGTCAGGGTCCTGGCAGGAAACAGATGGCACACCCTCAAATTGAGCAATTTGAGGAGTGTTTAATAAGGAATTATTTATAGAAGTGTGGGGAAAGTACAGGAAAGCCACAAGGGAGAGGGCAGTACTTGAGGCTAAAAAAGCTTTATACCATCCCTAGGTCAGAAGGGACAAGAGAAGGAGTGATTGTCAGAACCAGGAACTGTACAGAGATGGTCACCTGACAGGAGCTATGACCTTTGATCAAGGCACACAGCCAACCTGCAGGGACCCTGCATCTCCACTTTCCTTCCATCTTCACACTAGTGCTCCCCTGTGAATGAATCCAATGGGAAACCAGAGGGCAAAGGAACCTCTGAAACCTGCCATACAAGTCAGCCCTTTGGCATAGAGAAGAAAGTGAAGAAAGGTGGTGAGTAACTCTAGAGGGGCACACAGAGGCATCCAACACAGCCACCAACTAGCTATGAGAACTTAGCACACAGCAAAGTCTAAAGATTTTAGTCAAGTGAGGGTATGAGCTACATGATTTTCAAAAGCTCTTCTGAATTTAAATATTATTTTCTTGAAATACTACAGTTACCAGTAGTTTAAAAAGTAGTTAACTCATATATCCATGTCAATGAAGGCTAGCTTGCATAGTTAAAACATTTAACATTTGTATAGCACTGTTCTGAATCTGACTGCTCTGAATTTTGATTTCTCATTCCTCCCGCCAATCACCTTATAAAACAGGACAGAGCCTGGCGGATGTGGGTCAGCAGTTGTGTGTCGACATATGAACCAAGAGGTCACAGGATCTGTTCTCTGTCAGGACACATGCCGGCGTTGCGGGCTCGATCCCCAGTAGGTGGCGTGCAGGAGGCAGCCGATCAATGATTCTCTCTCATCACTGATGTTTCTATCTCTCTCTCCCTCTCCCTTACTCTCTCTAAAATCAATAAAAACATATTTTTTAAAAGAAAAAAACAGAACAGGAACTCTGTAATCCCCACCCCCACCCCTGGGCAAGGCTGAGCTCAACCAAGATTAGGAATATGAGTGCTAACACCAGGAAGAATAAGGGGTGATGGGAAGACTGGGTAAGTGACTTCTAAAATGGGGAGTAAACAGACTCTTCCACCCACAGCAGGACCATTGGAATCAGAGAACAGGGTCACATCAGCTGTTTCCAACTGGATAAGAACAGAGAAATTACAATGAACTGACTGCTGACTGCTGGTACAGCTATCTAAAAAAGCACAGATCAGCCAAGGGACTTTGGTGCATGCATTTAAGCATAACCAATGGACACAAAACACTGGGGGGTAGGGGA
Source organism: Murina feae (assembly GCA_004026665.1). Taxonomy (NCBI): domain Eukaryota; kingdom Metazoa; phylum Chordata; class Mammalia; order Chiroptera; family Vespertilionidae; genus Murina; species Murina feae. The sequence goes on from PVJC01007889.1 coordinate 31,247, forward strand.
GGCTGGGGGAAGGGCAGGGGAAAAAAGAGATATATGTACTAATCTTTGTAAAGCTTTATGTAATTTTAAAAAAGGGCAAGAAAATAAAAATTTAAAAAAGCATCGGGTGGGGGATAATAAAATAGCAATAGGAGAAGAAGGAAATATCAAGAGCCTTAATTTGTTCATTCAACTAACTTTCCCTGAACACTTAGCACTCGCGAACATTCAGTACAAAGAGGTAAGTATTGTGTACAAAGTAGATGGCTTAAGAGCTGTGGGAGCAAGTAACTCAAGTGAGGGAAGAAGAACCAGGCAGGTGGCAGATATGAATTGAGTCAAAAAGGATGAAAGAACTACTGACCAGCCCTGGCTGGTTTGGTTCAGTGGATAGAGTGTCAGCCTATGAACTGAAGGGTCCCAGGTTCGATTCCAGTCAAGGGCACATGCTCAGGTTGCAGGTTCGATTCCCAGTTGGGGGTATGCAGGAGGCAGCCAATCAATGAATCTCTCATCATTGATGTTTCTATCTCTCTCTCCCTCTTCCTTCTTCTCTGAAATCAATAAAAACGTATTTACTAGTAAAAAAAAGAGAGAGCGAAAGAAAAGAAATATTGACCAGCCTGAGGGATGCCACTAGAGAATTATACTTTGACAACACCAATCATAGATTTTGAAACCTAAGAATAGGCTTGATTGACTCGAGGGGTATAAAAGTGACAGAATTAAAATGAGAGGAGTCACTTCATAATGGTTCACAGGAAAGAATAGCATTCATTTCTTTGGTAGTTGCCTAAGAATACACTATGGATTGGAAATTTCATTTTCTTTCATGAACTGTGCATCCATCTAAAGTAACAGTCCACAAAGATGGCACATGGCACCAGTGGCATGTAACCACAGAATGGAGCAGGTTCCTGGTCACAGAGAAGCTTCCACCATTCCACACATGTGGACTCCTCTTCAACAGGAAGACCAAATACTGGTGTCTCAAGCCAAGTAGAGAGTAAGCAGAAACAAAGACTTTTTTTCTTTCATATCAGTCAATGTGGTCTTATGGTCCCCTCTAACTCTATACTTTAGCTTTTATTTGATGGTCCAAGTTTTCAAACCAATATCTGGGGAGCTGGTAAAACACCTTTAATTTAAAGAAAACATTCTACATGTCAGAAAGATTTCCATTAAAAAGCAGTTAAAGTTAATGCCTTCATGTTTATTAAGATTTAACTTCCCATTTCCTAGAAATTTCAATTTATATCAAACCCTTACTGTGCCAATCTTCACAGGCAAAAAGAAAGGTGTACCATGGAAACATCTGCTATTATTTTCCATCACAGGATGGACACGGTAAAGTGACACAAACAATTACAAAGATAATCTGGAAAAATAAGCCTTTTTATCCGATTAAATAAAGCAACACTAATAGCTCAGAAAACGTTATTTCAGTAATCTTTATGTTACATTAACCTCCCTGTGCTTGTTAGTGATGCTAATATATTTTCAGAGAAACAGAACTCCTTTCCTAGACTTATGAAGAATCTATTTCATTTAAAATATTTTTATTGATTTCAGAGAGGAAGGGAAAGGGAGAGAGAGATAGAAAACATCAATGATGACAGAGAATCATAGATCAGCTGCCTCCTGCACGCCCCACAATGGGGATCAAGCCTGCAACCCAGGCATGTGCCCTGAGAATCAAACCATGACCTCCTGGTTCCTAGGTCGACGCTCAACCACTGAACCATATTGGCTAAGCAGGGGTCTATTTCTTAAATAAACACATTTGGAGATAGTCACAGACATTACAGTATTAAAATAATAAAGCCACTTTCAGAGTGCTCTTTAGAAACATGCTGGGGTTAAGAGATGACGTGCTATTTATTTTTTTAAACACACACACACACGAGGAAAATAGAGAAATATGTGCCTGATTCAGATGTGGCTAGAGACCAATACAATTAGCAGGTGCTATGCTCAATACTTTATATGTGTTATCTCATTTAATCTTCACAATAGCACTAGGAAATAGGTACCATTATTCCTACTTCACAAATGATGAAACTGACATGGAACTGACAGGCCATCAGCTCAGTGACTTGCAGGGATTCAATGAAAACCTCTGCCTACAACTCCACATCCCACATTTTTTACACAAACAAGGGCGCTTCAACCAACCAACTCCTCAATACTGATACCTAAAGTGTCTGGAATAAAATATGGCAATAAGAGGGTCAATGGTTTGGGGAACATTGAGATTTTTTAGAACCACATAACTGTCTAGAGCTGTGCTATCCACGTGTGTCTATTTAAGTTTAAATTACTTAACAAAATAAAATTTAAAATTCAGTTCTTCAGTTGCACTATCATATTTCAAAAAGCCTCATGTGACTACTGGCTACCAGAATGGGCTGGGAAGGTTACTGATCTAGAGGACCCCCAAGAGGCATGGTGAAGTAGGAGGGAAGTTTAGTATCTTTAAGATCATTACTGTCCAGGATGTTAGAGGACATTGTAGACCTTTCCATCCCCACTATTAGGACAGGATCAGCCTTTTCTCCGTAAACTCTTTCCCTAAAGTGTACCCTCAATAGTTGACAATAAAGGAAGGAATAGCTGTAACTATTTTATGCAAACTGATTTAATTATGGGTTCTGACTTGGAGAAGAGAGGTTGTCTTCTCCAAGTCAGAACCCATAATTAAATCAGTGGGTTTATTTTGCTTGTTTGTTTTTGAGCTGCAGGGGAGGAAAGACATATAATAAGAACTGGTATAACTCTTAAGAATTGGTTCAACTAATTCTAGACTTGAAAAGTACAAGGTAAGAAATTTATGTGTTAAAAACTACATTGCAATGTGAAGTCATGCAGGCACATTGCATGAAAGGAGTTTACAAATTAAATTACATTCACTACAGGTATCGTGTACATTTCACTACAAATAACTGTTATTTAAACCAAATGATATGTTTCCTGAAAGACAAAAGCACAGCACTGAAAAAGAAGGTAGTCTATATATAAAAATTATGAACCAATTGAACATTCTCTAATGAAAGACAAAAAGGTAATGCAGGTGAAAGCAACCCAAGTGTCCATTGGTAGATGGACGGCTACATAAAATGTGGTATCTAATCTAATAAAAGAGTAATATCCAAATTAACCATCACTCCAAGACACATAAGCCATGCCCACCAGCCAAACCACGCCCACCAGCCCATCAGAACAGCTGTATGCAAATTAACCCAGCCAGGATGGCGGCCAGCAGCCACAGAGCTAGAGCAAACAGGAGGCTTCCATTGTACCAGTGATGGAGTTGAAACTGCCTGCCTAGGCCGGCCGGGTCTCTGCTCAAGGCAACAAAATTTCAATTATAGAAGATAAATAAATCCCAGAAACCTGATTCCAGCCAGCCTTGCTGGGACTTTGGGTCAATGGGAGATGTGGTCAGCCTGAAAATGGCCCTCAGCCCCTCACCCAGGCTGGCCACACCCTCATGGGGTGAGGGTCCCCACTGGGGGGCTTGTCAAGCCTGCAAACAGCCATCAGCCCCTCACCCAGTCTGTCCAGGCACACCAGCAGGTGGACATCTCCCAAGGGGTGCCAGACTGAGAGAGGGCACAGGCTGGGCTGAGGGACCCCCTGAGTGCACAAATTTTTGTGCACTGGGCCCCTAGTATCCATATAATGGAATATTATTTGGGCTTTAAAAGGAAGGAAATTCTGGTACATGCTATAACATGGATGAACCCTGAAGATGTTATGTGAAGTGAAATAAGCCAGTCACAAAAAGACAAATACTGTATGATTCCATGTATATGAAGTACTTAGAGTAGTCAAACTCACAGAACAGAAAGTAGAATGGTGGTTTGCCAGGGACTGGGGGAGGACGAAATGGGAAGTTGTTTAATGGGAAGTTTTGAGTTTTAGTTTTACAAGATGAGAAAGTTCTGGAGGTTGGTTAGACAACCATGTGAATACAATGAACACTACTGAATTGTACACTTAAAAATTGTTACAATGGTATATTTTGCTCTGTATTTTATCATAATTTATTATAACAACAACAATAGGGAAAAGTCATCTGTGTTAGAACACTTAGTGGTCTCTTCTTCCACCATTCCACATTAATACTACAGTCTCCCTACTGCAACAGAACTTCATGACTACTCTGAACTTCTTAAGATTTAAATAACGAAATGTCATAATGAAAATGCCAAATATGCAAATACCTGGGTCAGTGGCAGAGATAATTGCTCCAAAAAAGAGACAATCCGTGTAGTAAAATTTATCCGAAAGCTGTCCCACCATCTTCATGAGCTTCACCACACCATACATGAGATTTCTGTAAGGAAGGAAGGCAAACTGTATCAGAGAGAAAATTAAAGAGAACTCTCCTAAATGAGTAACCAAGCAAATATGCAAGCAGAGTAGTACTAGAATATTATACTTCAAGAGAGTCATGAAAACATCAGGCAGCTGCTGTGGTTGGACACTTACCAGGAACATGTGCAATACGACTTTGGCACCAAGTAATTGTTTGCAGTGAATGTCATCTTGCTGAAACATCTGAATATCCCATTTGTTAAAGCTGTGCTTATGTACAACTATAAAGTATGCTCCTCAATTAGCAACAAAGGCATCTTAAACAATTGAGTAATAGAGAAGAAAGAAAGAGAAAGAACCCTGAATAATGTGTAATAAATTGCCATAAAATTCACAGGATTCTAAGATATGTTTAAAGTCATGGAAATGAGTGGACTGGATGAAGCTGGAAAGGAAAAAAAAATGGGTTAGCTACAAAGATTCAAGTGATCAATCTTTCCCACCAAGGATTATTTCAAAGAAGGGGAAAGAGGCACAACTCTCTAAATATGCAATTGAAATATCAGTGTACCCATTGGCATATCTGGCATCCCATTCGCTGCATGGGTTTGACATGCCAGCAGGAGCCCTCCTTATGCTACAGAGTGTGCGACCCAAGAGGGACCACCAAGTTCAGTGTTACATTTCCTACAGGACAGCTTACAAATTAGGATGAGTGAGGAGTGTTAAAAGGTCTAGTTCTTGTTCTCTCTCTCTCTCTCTCTCTCTCTCTCTCTCTCTCTCTGTGTGTGTGTGTGTGTGTGTGTGTGTGTGTAGTGGCAGCAGCTGCAGAAGTTACAGGAATAAAAATAACCACAGAATAGGCTCATTGTACCATAAAGCCAATCCTCTGATAATAAAACTCTTGATAATCGGAACCATGCCCTTGCTTGTCTTTGTATCCTGAGTGCCTAGAACAAGTAGATTGACTAAGCTAGGAGCTCAAGAACTATTTGCAGAATTTTATCCTTTCGAGAATAAGTAAGTATAAGTTAATGTTTGCTTACTGTGTGCCAGAACTGTTCCAGAAGCTTGAACAGTTCTATTTCAATTTATAGGAACTCTATGATACAGAGTGGATTTGCCCTTTGTTGCTTACCAAAGGCTTCTTTCATCAACCCTTTCAATATTTCCTGAAACCACCTCATCTTTCTCTTTATTTCCTTCTACCACAAGCTTAGACATAGTTACTAGGCGTCTCTGCAGCTTTTCTCCATCTTGCCTCCCATTGTTACCAATGTTTGTTTTCTGAGCACTTCCTTACTTTGTGGCATTATAAGATCCTCCATTCCTTTCTTATATATTTGCTGCCCCAGTCCTAGAATCAGCCATTACTGCAAAGGGCCCTGATTCTTTTTATTGAAGAATGATATTAGAAACCAAGATCTGGAGACCAGGTATAATTTTATCTCATTTTAATTAATCTTAATTTTAATAGCCACATTTGGCTAATAGCTACCACACTGGAAATGTGACTTTAGACCTTATATGCTATTACCATAAAAGTAAAAATACTGGACTCTGATGATTGCCAGCAGCTGGGTGGTGGAGGAATGAGGAGATGTTGCTCAAGAGTACCAACTTCCATGAATAAGATGAACAAGTTTGGGGATCTAATGTACAGCATGGTGATTATAGCTAATAACGCTGTAACGTATACTTGAATGTTGATAAAAGGGCAGGTCTCAAATGTTCTCACCACAAAAAAGGTAGCTGTGACAGGATGGAGGTGTTAGCTAATGCTATGCTGGTAATCATTCTGCAATTTATAAATGTATCAAATCAACACCTTGTACATCTTAAACTTACACAATGTTATGTGTCAACCATATCTCAGTAAAGCTGGGGGGTACAACTAGAAGACTCTGTGGACCCAGGCAGAACACATCTCTTTGGAAAATGTGTTAATTAGGTTACAGGCAAAGAGTCCCTTACCCGATAATGAAGCAGGAAACAGCAGTCCCCAAAAAGGCATAGGCCAGAATGGACCCAAGATTTCTGAAAAAGTGTCTCTGAATAAAACAGAAAAGCAGGAATCACATTGTGATTTTTGACAGTAAGCATTAGAAACACATTAAAAGTCTCTAAAAAGTGAAACTTTACTTATGCTTCCATTATACCAAGTCATAATGGAAATTACTCCTGAATTTGCCCTTGAACATCATGGTTTTAAAATATCCTTTGTCTTACCAATCACTGATCAAGCAAGCAAAGTCTTAGTAAATTTCAGACAAAACCACTGCAACCAGTTATTATTAAATTACTTGTGTGTGTGTGTGTGTGTGTGTGTGTGCACATGTATATAAGTAGACCAACTGTTTTAATAGATTTAACCCAAACCATTTTACTCTAGTGATTCAGTTAGTTACTTCCAGTTCTGGTAGGACCTTAGAAGATCATTACAGATAGAAGTTTGAAACTAATAAAGCATGAAAGTGCTACCTAAGAAACTTTCTGCTTAATTCAGTATCAGAAAACAGAATGTCCTAAGAATCAGCTCATGGCATCTGTGGTGTCTCCTGATATTTATCTGGATTAATCTTTAGAGCCTGGGAAAGAGAGGTGTGAAGAAACTAGAAACAACTAATTCCAGTTGAGATGGGCAAGTTTTTACTCTCGTCAGTTTTCTCAGTGGTTGGAGGGTCAGCCCATGGACTAAAGGGTCACAACCTCGATTCCGGTCAAGAGCATGTACCTCGGTTACAGGTTCCATCCCAGGCTCCGGTCAGGGCATGTGCAGGAGGCAACCAATGGATGTGTCTCTCTCATATCAATGTTTCTCTCTCTGTCTCTCTCCCTCTGTTCAAAAAATATCCTGGGGTGAGGATTTTTTTTTAAGGATGGGAAAATTGATAGATATGTTCGTATACTTACATGGGTACAAGATGTAGCGATCATTCAGAAAGGGGTGGTAATTCTCTTAATGCCTCTGTACATTTATTGGCTTCCTTAAAACACATGCACACATACACATTTACTTCTCATTAAGCCTGTGGAATATTCTAATGGGGGGAATTCATGTTCTTGCAATCCTGAGCCATGGCTCTTACTCTTCAAGGCATAAATTATTTTCATTGGACAATCAGAACTACTTACCAAAAACAGATGAACAATCCCCCAAACACCCTAATTAAGGAGGGGCCAGGAACACTTAATCTTAAAATTTAAAGAGGCAGCAGAGTCCCAGCATGACAGCTGAGCAACCTCAGAGACAGACAAGACACAAGAACTCAGCCTAGATTGAGAATCCTCCATGAAGTATGGCCAGACAAAGGATCTGAGGACTTGGCTTTGGTCTTCCGCAATGCTTGCCTCTCCTTGAGGAAGAAGAAGGTGTCAAAGAATGCCTACTGTCCCTAAACCACTGCTCAGAAGAGAAGCCTTCAAAGACTTGACATACCACAGTGACCAAATGAGGGTGCTGCCTGTATATATTATGGACACACTAGAAGCCCGGTGCACAAAAATTTGTGCACTCGGCAGGGGGGTCCCTCAGCCCAGCCTGTGCCCTCTTGCAGTCTGGCAGCCCTCAGGGGATGTCCACTTGCTGGCGGGGAGCAGGCCTAAGCTGCAATCAGACATCCTTAGCGCTGCTGAGGAGGCAGGAGAGGCTCCCACCACCACCGCTGTGCTGGCAGTCATCAGCCTGGCTTGTGGCTGAGCAGAGCTCCCCCTGTGGGAGTGAACTGACCACCAGGGGCAGCTCCTGCATTAAGCGTCTGCCCCCTGGTGGTCAGTGTGTGTCATAGTGACCAGTCATTCCCAGTGGTTCTGCTGTTAGGGTCAATTTGCATATTACTCGTTTATTATATAGGATGATGCTTGTCTCTTAAACTAGTCATTTTATTGCATGGGTAGATTCATGTAAGCACCACTAACATCAAAACACAGAACTGTTGTATCATCAGAAAAATCTCCCTCATGCTCTCCCTTCATAGTCACATACATCCCCTCTCACTCCCACATCCCTAATCCCTGAAAACCACTAATCTGTTCTCCATCCCTATAATTTTTGTTATTTCTAGAATGCTACAGAAATGATATACAGTATGAGACCTTTCGTGATTGGATTTTTTCTCACTCAGCATAATGTCTTTGAGATCCATACAGAGTGCTGTATATATCAATAGTTTGCTGCATTTCATTGGTAAGTAGTATCCCATGGTATGCATGTTCATTTAACCATTCACTTACTGTAGGACATTTTAGTTGTTTCCAGTTTGAGGCTATTACAAATAAAGTTGCTATGATAATCACATACAGGTTTTTGTATGAACATTAAGTTTTCATTTCTCTGGGATAAATACTCAGGAATAAAATTGCTGGGTTCTATGGGAATTTCAACTTTCGTTTTATAAGAAACTGAGGAACTGTTTTTCAGAATGGCTATGCCATTTTCCATTCCCACTGGCAATGTATGACAGTTCCAGATTTTAAAACAAAAATGAATCACTGATGATGAGTCAACTATAGTCCCTGAGTTGGTACAGAACAAAGTAATAAGCAATCTGGGAAAAGTAAAAAAATAGAAAATTATGCAGGTAAATTAACACAGAAATCCCCATACTTTAAGAAATACTGGCAAAAAAATCATACTCCTTACATAATTTAAAGCCTTTCTACCTATCAACATAAACTAAAACTTTAAACCAAGCAATAACATTATTAAAAGGTCAACCAGCAAGTAATGTTTGTCTTGGGAATTCTTTCCATAGTTTCCATGAGCCATTGATACAGGTAGACCAGACCCACTTTGTGGCATTACCTTATATACCACACACACCTGTACTATTATGAGCAATAGTTTGGAATGTGTTTACAGTATGGTATATTTCATTTTTTAACTATACAAAGCTTTTGTGTTTATGATAATTTGCCCCAAGAATGTCATTATGTTATTATCTGTGGATAATTTATGACTATTTTTAAGCTTGAAAAAAAGGAAATACTGGCAAAAATCTCTTACCTTCTTCAAACTGTATCCAGCATGGAAAATAATTGGAGGCAGCAGAATGTTGAAAAATACCTCTGGGTCAAACGTTACCTAAAAGTTTAAAAAGAAAAAAAAACATTTTTAGTTGAATACCACTTGGTGCTATGATGTTTGCTTAATATTTTAAGCCATTGGCTAAAGTGTGAATATTTTAAGCACATGACATAAATGTGAAAAAGCATGAGCCCATCACAGATAAGAAGCCACAGTTCCCCTGTGGGCTGAAGTGTCCTTTTCCACACAGCACTTCTGAGTTTTACTCTTGCTCTGCTGTTTAATACATATTACTACACAATAGTACAGTGCAATTTTGATACCTCATACAAAGCTTTTGGTCAATGTTTTTAAACAAGAAAGAAAACATCTTGATTTTTATCAAACCTTTATGAAGGCTCAACTGCAATAAAAGATGCAGTCATAATTATTAATTTCCTGGATCCTCTCACAGAATCATTTATAGACATAATTCTACCAAATTTAAGTCTCTTTTGAGTGGCCAGTCATCTGTGACACATGATGTGACCTAGATCAAAGTCTCCAATAATGCTAAGGGCTTCCTAAACATTAACATAAATTCAGCAGTTCTAAGGGGACTAAAATTACCTGTAGGTTTGATACAGGGAAATCATTGTGAAACTAGAGGCCCGGTGCACAAAAATTTGTGCACTCGGGTGGGGGGGTCCCTCAGCCTGGCCTGTGCCCTCTCGCAGTCTGAGACCCCATCAGGGGATGTCCACCTGCTGGCATGCCTGGTCAGCCTGGGTGAGGAGCTAATGGCCATTTCAGGCTGCCCACAGCCCCTTCAGGGTTCGGGTCCCTATTGGGGTGCCTGGCCAGCCTGGGTGAGGGGCAGAGGGCCATTTCAGACTGCCCACAGCCCCTTCAGGGTTTGGGTCCCTACTGGGGTGCCTGGCTGGAAGCAGGTATCTGGGATTTACTTAACTTCTATAATTGAAACTTTGCAGCCTTGAGTAGAGCTCAGCACCCGCAAGGCCCTGGCTTCCTCCATTGCCTGGGGCAACTCCAGGTCTGTGGCCGATACCATCTTAGTTTAGTTAATTTGCATATTTGCTCCTGATTGGTTGGTGGGCGTGGCTTGGGGTACAATGGAGTTGGGGTTAATTTGCATATTACTCTTTTATTAGATTAGATTATTAGATATCAAAGTCTTATCACATCCTAAAAATATAACCATTCTATAAATCTCCTAACTCTTTAAAAAATTTGTTCATTTTAGTAGATTATTTGGCTCTTATTTCAATTAATTATTAAATCTTCATTATAATTATTAAAACCAAAGTTAACATTTAGAAACAGGAAATGTTAACCAGTCTAATTAAAAATAGAACGGTTCTCTCAAAATTATGTTTTATTCTATCTTCTTGCTGAAGGTAAGAATAGTCTGAAAAGCAGGGACTATCCAAATGAGAAGGGAATTTGGACAATACCTATGCAGTATAAAAATACTAAGGCCAAAGAGAGTGGAACTTGCTGGAAGTCACCACACCCAGTAATGCATGAAGCAGCACAAGAATTTCTTGACTCCTACATCATCCCATGAATGCTTATGAAGAGTTGAAAGAAAAGAGCTCAGTAGAACTGCCATTTGGGACAAGGAGAAGAAGGGGCATATTGAATACTCCAGGTTGAGAATAATTTTCTTTAAGGATTAGGGTAGATCTTTAGATCAATAACAATTTAATTTTTGGAGCACAGGCTATACTCTGTCGTTGACTGAAAGCCTTCACACACATTAGCCTTAGTCCATATTAAAAGGAGCTCCCACAAGTTGTATCCCCAAACTTTATCCAGGCCTTCCTGCTTATAAGCCCAGGTCTACAACGTACTAGAATATATGAGGATAAATATAAATCTTTTGCTTATGCTGGATATCACTCAAGTAAGGAGATACAGAATCCTTTTTCCTGTGGAGTATTTTAGCTATCCCCAACATCAAGTGAAAACCAATGTTTGGATTTAAATTCTAAGATAAGAAATATTCTTCCTCTGAAGAATAAGCCGTTGACATCAATCACCAATGAGAGGGAATTCTCAATCAATATTTATAGAATATGGCCAAAGAATCATGAAGAACCAAGAATTATACTTCTGAATTCTGAATAAACAAGCTGAAAGTGAAACCAATCTTAAGAAAGTAACAACCTCATCCCTAAACCATAATAAAAGACATAGTAAAGGAAAGATTGGGATTAGAGAGACAAGCTGAATGGGGATGTACAAACCCACCGCACCATCAGTGGCCCAAGTCAGCTACTGAAACTCGCAAAGCTGAAAGGCTCGAGTTCAAATGTGATTCCTTCTTCTCTTCATTATAACCCAAAAGCTTCCCAGTAATATGGAGAGGCAGGAATGCCACCTGTGCTCCAGGAGGTTAAAAGGGTTTCTCTCTATAAGATCAAGACAAAACCAGAAGTCAAAAACCATGTCAGACAACAACCACTGAGTGTCCCCAGCTCACCTTCCTCAGCATGTCATTCTGTTCTACACTGTTGAGCTTGCCAGGGCTGATTTCTCCTTTCAGGGTGTATTCAAAGAACTTCCCACTGACATTGACTAATAATGTGCTGAAGGCCCTGTCTTCCTGAGTGCAGCTCAGTGACTTGTCATGGCCACTGGTGGCAGGGGTGCCGTACCTCAGGATCACCCCAACGATGAGCCCTGAAACAGAGTGGGGAAAAAACACACATGAGGCCTGTGAAAGGACAGAGAATGCATGGAAATAATGGCGTGGATGATTTACAACAACTAAGCAACTCAGAAGTCATCTTAAAGCTCGGGTACAAGGTATGTATTTTAGGAGCAACTGCACAATCCTTTAAAAGGGTTAATCATCCCTCAGCCACCAGGACAGTATCTCTCATGGTTATTATGGCGATGGGTACTTTTTAACAACTGATCGCATCTCATTTCTCAGGCTTTTAGTGAAGGAAGATGGGATGATAAGCAGCAATTTATTTATTTTTTCTGCCAAGGATAGAACCTCTAAGCTGTTTGATTTGCACCAGCAACGGCCCTTAGGCCAGTCCTGCTGCCATCTCCCAACAAGGACCAGGTTGCACTGTAGGAATTCCTGGTTGTAACAAATGCAATATGCTTTGCCACATATCAGTAGGAGAAGATAAAAAGAAATGTTTTGTTTAGGTCATTTCAAGGACTAGGTATCATGGAAAAAGTAATTACATCCCTTGGGAAGCTAAACACCACAGTGCACATTTTTGCAGTTATGATCCAGGGACTGGGCAGCCAACTTCCAGAGCCTGTGGCTATGATACGGATAAAATAATGACTTGCAAGTCTTTAAGTCTCATTTCTCCTTAGTAAGGTTTTTCCATTAGAAATCCCCATCCCAAATAAAGTCGTATATAAGCATTCAAGTCCACGAGTGAGAAAGGAATGTTGTTCCCCTCATCTTGGACATGAGTCAAAAAGTGAGTGAAATGTGAAAAAAAATCCCACACACCATAAATAACCACCACTTTCTACCTTTCTCTCTTTGGAGGAGAAATTCAGATATCTCTCTATATTTAGTTCTTTGCTAGCAATAATAAAAAGATAGAATGGTAAAATGTTCCCCTATACCATTTTGCCATTGAAGGAGAAAGTTACATGAGAAAAAGATAAGCGATGTTTGCATATTCTATGTATATGTTTATAATGTCTCTTATCACCAAGATGTATGACAATTCACAAGGCATTGTTGAATAAATGATATACAAAATCTAGGAAAACCTTAGAGTTTTTTTAAGCCATATTCTGTCTCTGTATTGCATCGTCATTATCATTATTGACTTGTATTAATAGATTCTTGCAGTTTGCTGCCTTTTGTGGAAAAAAAAAACAAGTTGTAAAATTTTATTACACATTAAAAATCAGGTTCTTAACATCAATTTAACATGAAATAATTTTAAAACCTTTAAAAGAATATAAAAAACACCAGACTTTTTAAACAACATGTTGGTCAATACCAAAAAGAGTTGTCATTAGAGAAAAATAATAAAACCCCATAATGCATGGATTTAAAAAGCTGTGGTTTATCTACACAATGGAATACTATGCAGCTGTAAAAAAAATAAGGGTCTCTTACCCTTTGAGACAGCTTGGAGGGATCTGGAGAGTATCATGCTAAGCGAAATAAGTCAGTCAGAGAAAGGTAAGAATCATGTGATATCACTTATATGTGGAATGTAATGAACAAAATAAACTGATCAACAAAACAAATCCAGAGACATGGAAACATGGAACAGCCTGATGAATCTCAGAGGAAAGGCAGGGATAAATGCATAGGTGAAAAGAGATTAACCAAAGAATTTGTATGCATATATGCATAACCCATAGACACAGACAATAGAATGGTGAAGGCTTGAGGGGGGGTGTGGGAGTGGGAGGGAGGGGGCAATGGGGAAAAAGGGGGCATCTGTAATACTTTCAACAATAAAGATAATTTTTTAAAAAAGACAGTGAATTCCAAAGCTGCAAAAATTCAAGACTTTTTTAATTTAAAAAAAATTCAATTCCGTTTTGACTTGTGGGTATGAATTACACATGGTCTCAATTAGTCTGTAACTTGCTTTTCTTCATCCCACTATATGCTTGTGAGCATCATCCATATTGACACGTGGCTTTGGTTCATGTGGTCTCAGCACTGGGCTGCACTTCAACACATAGATATCTTTTCCTCCTGCTTCTCTATCCCAACTTCCCGAACAATTATTTAGATTCATCCTCTGGTTCACCAATTCTCTCTTCAATACTTTACCCTACTGGTTGCGTTTGTCATTTCAATGATTACTTTCTCGAAATTATATTGGGTTCTTTCCCTAATATGCCTGGCTTTTTTTGTTAATAGAATCTGAAGTAAGAGTTGAATATATTTACAATCCTCAGCTCCACTCTCTGTGGCTGCAGCTCACTTATTCCCGTGTACTTCACCGGATGGATAACAACACATTATTATAAAAGGCCTAAATGTCCCTTCCAAAGGGTACTGGCTCAATAAATTGTGGTCCCCTCACATAACAGAGTCTGTAGCCATTATATTAGAAAGAATGCAGCAACACTACTTCCAATACATTAAGTGGAAAAAAAGCAAGGTGCAGAACAAGTTGTATAGCATTTACCTTTTGCCTAGGGATAAGAAGAAAATCTATCTCAGCTTTGTAAATGCAGCAAAACTCTGTGGAAAGATTTACCCAAGAAAGTGTAACAGTGGCTGTCTCTATGGAGAGGATTTTCATGGCTGGGGGTCAGAGGAAAGACAGGACTTAATTTTGATCATTGAGCCATTTTAGTTTTATACTATGTGATATATATACCCTATTAAAAATAAAACTGATAGCCCTAACCAGTGTGGCTCAGTGGATAGAGCATCGGCCTGCAGACTCAAGGGTCCCGGGTTCGATTCCAGTCAAGGGCATGCACCTTGGTTGCGGGCACATCCCCAGTGGGGAGTGTGCAGGAGGCAGCTGATTGATGTTTCTCTCTCATCGATGTTTCTAACTCTCTATCCCTCTCCCTTCCTCTCTGTAAAAATCAATAAAATATATTTTGAAAAAATAAAACTGATAGCCCAGCCGGCATGGCTCCATGGTTGAGCGTCGACCTATGAACAAAGGTAATGAACGAAATAAACTGACGAACAAAACAGATCCAGAGACACAGAAACATGGAACAGCCTGATGAATCTCAGAGGAAAGGCAGGGATAAGTGCATGGGTTGCGGGCTTGATTCCCAATGTGGAGCATGAAGGAAGCAGCTGACTCATGATTCTTTTTTTAAATTTTGTTTTATTGCTTAAAGTATTACAAAGAGTGTTAAATAAGTCTCCATTTTTCCCCTTGACCTTCCCCCCTCCTCCTCTACCCCCAGTGTCTTGTGTCCATTGATTATGCTTATATGCATGCATACAAGTCCTTCTAATCATTAATGTTTTCTTTCTCTCTCTCTCTCTCTCTCTCTCTCTCTCTCTCGCTCTCGCTCTCGCTCTCGCTCTCACTCTCACTCTCTCTCTCCCCCTTCCTCTCTGAAATCAATAAATATATGCTTTTTAAAAATTAAAAAAAGAACTGATGGTTAAGTACTGGAGCCAGGTCACTACCCACCTCCCTGCTCGTGGTACTCACTGTCTGGTGTGTCTCCCAGTCCCCACCCTCTCTCCTGCTCCCGCCTCTACCCCCACAATCAACCTGGTGGGTTCCTATTCACCTGCAATACTCAGCTGAGTCATTTAACCACTCCTTTGTCATTTAATCACTCCTTCCTCTGTGCTGTCAGTGCCCACACAACTGTTACTGTGTGTCCTCCCGAGACTGCAGGTTCCACTGGCCTCAGCACAACGTCTGCAACATGCTCGTCACTCAGTTAATGGCTGCTGAATGAAATGAAAATCAAAAACACTATAATCCAACTACAAATCATACTAACAGATTATGCACATATGGAAGTGTTAGTTCCCTAAACTGTGAACATAATGCCTTCCCCTCCCCATTTATGTCTGGGTTTTGGCAGGCAAGAAAACAGAATCTGGAAAGATGAGAGCTTTGTGTTTTTGATGCAATTCATTTGAGTCATGAAACTAGTGTCTGGGAAGTATCTAAAGTCGGTAATCAGAGTCAACATTAATGACAAGAAAAGAAACACACCATATACCCAGAAAAACATTTCACATGTTTATGAGGACAGAATACAATGTAATTACTCACTGGTTTTAACTCAACACAGCTCAAAACCATATCATATGTAACAGGCTACTTGATAAAACCAAGCACACAGTGGAGAAGCTAGACTCCAAAATCTGTTGTTGATCCCTCTAAGAGTTGGTACCAAACACATTTACTCTGCATTGCAGGAGGGGAGGGCTCTTAGCTGCCTGCTGAGGAGACTGTGCTGGCCAGGTCACAGCACCTGCCCTGAGCTTCCAAACAAACACCCCTGCCCTCCCAGGGAACACGTAAGCAACAAAAAAGCCAGTCAAATCATGACAAGCACCACAAAACAGAGGCATAAAAGAAGATGGCATAGCCCAGCTGGCGTGGCTCAGTGGTTGAAAGTTGACCTATGAACCAGGAGGTCACAGTTCGACTCCCAGCAGGGCACCTGCCCAGGATGCAGGCTTGATCCCCACTTGGGGGCATGCAGGAGGCAGCCAATCCATGGTTCTCTCTCATTATTGGCCTTTCAATCTCTCTCTCCCATCCTCTCTGAAATATATATATTTATATTTATATTTATATTTATATATATTATATTTTATATATATGATATATATATATGTATATACACACACACATACATATATATATATATATATATATATATATATATATATATTATTTATATATTTAAAGGTGGCATAGCCCAGCCAGAGTGGCTCCTTTGTTAAGAATCATCCTCTGCACTGAAGGGTTGCTGGTTCCATTTGGGTCAGGGCGCAAGCCTGGTTTTCAGGTTTAAGGCTCCTCGCAGGGTGACTGCTGAAGGCAACTGATTGGTTTCTTGCTCCCTCTCACTCTGTGTCTCTTTCTCTCTCACTGTGTCTCTTTCTCTCTCTGTTTCTTTCTGTCTGTTTCTCCTCCCTCCCTCCCTCCCTTCCTCTCTCTAAGCATGTCCTTAGGTGAGAATTAAAACTATAAAACATTTGAAAAGGTGCCATAATGAAGAAGAGAATGAATAATTTTTCAAGTGAAAAAGCAGCTGAAGAAAACTTCACAGAAAAGGTGACTCCTCAGTTGTGCCTTTCAAGATGAGTCAGACTTATGGTTGAAAGAAGAGGGGGCGCTAACTGCTTTTGCTCAGTGGAAAGAGTGTCGGCCTGCGGACTGAAGGATCCTGGGTTCGATTCCGGTCAAGGGCATGTACCTTGGTTGCAGGCACGTCCCCAGTAGGGAGTGTGCAGGAGGCAGCTGATCAATGTTTCTCTCTCATCGATGATTCTAACTCTCTATCTCTCTCCCTTCCTCTCTGTAAAAAATCAATAAAATTTTTTTAAAAAGGAAGAAGAGGGGGTGTGAATTATATTTCAGATAGTATTATATTTCAGAATATATTTCACCACAGTGGCACTGCTGGAGCATACCCCACGTTGGGAGTAAGGGGGAGAGTGGAGACCAAGTGTCAGGGAGCAAGGCTGATACAGGGAAGATGATGAGCTGTCTCTTTAAGCCAAGCTCCTGAGAGCAGATATTTCCCACAGGAAATAGAGGTCACAGAGACTCCTGGGCTAAGAAGGATCATAACCAGGCCTGACTTTTATTTTATTTATTTATATTTTAATTGAGACCACAACCCAGGCATGTGCCCTTGACTGGAATTGAACCTGGGATCATTTAGTCTGTAGGCTGACACTCTATCCACTGAGCCAAACCGGCTAGGGCAGGCCTGACTTTTAGAAGATACTATAGCAGCAGTACAGAGAATTAATTGTAGGAGAGAGAGGCTACAAGTACAAGAACTGTATCAAGCTTTCCTAAAAGCATCATGCCTTTCAAGAGAAAAAAAATCAAAATTATTCCTCCAGTTAAGTAGATCTCTACATTATCTATTGTAAATTTAAAAAGGTTCCTAGGGAAAGTAACGTCACAGCATCTGATCATAAATTCCTAACTGTGCAGGCCATGATGTATAGTTACGTCCCAGACACATAACTATGTTAGTAAAAGGTTTATCTTTGCCTTAAGCTGGCCCTGTCCACTGCTTCTGAGTATCTACGTTAATATGCCTCTGAAATGCCTCTTTTTTGAAGCTGACCACCCTCAAAAGAGCATATAATTTTGTTAACAACCCTGTAATCCAATCCCCACCTTGCTTTCTCTCACCTCTGTGCAATCTTTCTTACTTCCCTCAATTTCAAATGTGTAAAACTCATTCTTGGAAGCACTTGAGATCTTGCTTCCTGGCAATGTTGTAAGTTTGGCTCAAATAAATTTTTCTGAAAGTTCTCTACGGGTTTCTTACATCAGCATTATCTTCTTCCATCTCTTTCTTTTGTTCAAGCACTGGTTATCATTCAGGTTCACACAACTAGAACCCAGCATGCTCTGAAAAGTCCCCCACACCATGTCCTCGCCCCTTAGAGAACCCTCAGTCTACACCTTGTCCAGGAAGCCCTGCACTGACCCTCACGTTCTTGCTGCTCTCAGAAGATCAGCAAGTGGGCAGGTGCCTAGTGCACCAACTGCCAGCCAGCCATCTCAGCAGTGTGGCGGAAGAATGCCAATGGAGACCCTGTGTGCAATCCCTGTGGCCTTTATTACAAGCGACACCAGGTGTGCCCTGCCTCTTGGAGCCTCCCCCTCCTCCCCTATCTCACTAACCCTGCCTTCCTTCTCCTTCTTTTCCTTTCTTGTATTTTCCTATCTCCCTTCCTCTCTTCTCCCTGTTATTCTCCTCCTTCCTCCTTCCCCCTAACCCCTCTCTTCTCTGC
>PVJC01007890.1:0-50034 GCA_004026665.1 Murina feae
GCGTTGTGTGTATCTTGGAGGAAAGAGACTTATGGTTCAGCACAACATGAAGAGGGAGTAGCGAGCCGTGGGACTCAGGCTTTGAAACCCACAAGGGTCAGGCTGCATATTTCTTTGTACCCGTCGCGAAGAAAGGGTTTGCCCGGCGCACTAATGGATGGGACTCAGAAGGGACATTTAACTTTTCAAAGGGAAACAAACCTCTCAGCTCTTCGGACCAGACAGTTAATGCGTCTGTTTAAAAAGCCAACTACATTTCTCTTCGTTTGAACGGATTCCAGAGGGCATGTGCTGTGGAACCTCTGTCCGCCAGCAGGACGTCAGCCTCCCCGCCCCCAGCCCTTGGCGCACACAGCGCCCCCCTCCCCGGCGAGCTCCCTGCCCACGCTCTTTGTCTAAGACCTACTTCTGCTTCCAGGGCCGCTTCAGATGCCACCGTCTCCATGATTTTCCCAGTCTCTCCATCTCTGACGCATCACTGCTGATATCTGAATCTTTCCTACGACAGTTATCACTTTATTACTTGAACCGTTAGCTATTTATCTCCCTGTTTTATCTCCCCTTTCTCTCCTTTCATCCCACAAATATTTATTGTCCCCCTCGACATGTGGAGTGGGTGCTGGGGTTACTAAGATGGGAAGGATATAGTGCAGTTACCTTTGAGAGAGCTTACGGGTGAGTGGGAGAGGGAGTGAGCTGTGTGCGCCATGGAGGCAGGGGCTGCGTTTTCACCCCTCGGGATACTGTGCCCCCTGCTCTGAGCCCCCAGTTCTGGGCCTCCAGTGCCGTAAATGCTCAATATGCCCTGTTGAGTGAATGCGTGACCAGTTGCAACTCAGAGTAATAAAGGGAGTAGCGTTTCTTCCCACATCTTCGATCCTCAAGGCTCCCTTTTCATTTACTTGATTTTTCCCACGTCTCCCTCCCCTGATCAGTAAGAATTAGGAAGGCGGAATGGTGTTCCCACGTTCTCCATGAACCCCCTCAGTTCCACCCCACCCAGCTGTTCCCAAGCGCAGTCAGCTTTGGGGGACAGGCATGGAAATCAGGCCCCGCGTGAGCTGGGTCTCTGGCCCCTTCTTGGGTTTGCCTCCTGGCCCTGCCAGCCCAGGTGGGCTTTCAGCTCTCCTCCCCAGCTTCACTCAGAGTGGAAACGGAGTCTTGAGGCCTGGGAAGAACCGGCTCCTCCGAGGAGGGCTTTGTCCTACCCTCGCACCTCCAACCCACCCTCCACTCAGCAACCTGGGTGAACCTTACCAAACACGCATCACAGTGGCTTCCAGGGCACTGAGAGTAAACATCAATTTACTTCCTGGACTCTGGTCTCGCAGCTCCTAGTTCCGGCCAGCTCTTTCTCACCTCAGGGCCTTTGCACTTGCTGTGCCTTCCACCTGGAATGCCCTTCCTACCCCCAGCCCTGTCTGGATGGCTTCTTTGTAGCCCGTAGATTTTTGTTTAAATGTCTCTTCTAGGAGAAGCCTTGTAGCTCTCGTCCCCATTACTCTTCATTCTCTATTACACGACCTCACGTCCTTCGACACACTCATCACCCACTGTAAATATTTTTCTTATTATTCTAAACATATTTCCATCGTCTGTCCCTACTCACCTGCTACATCGTAAACCACGAGAGCAGGTCTGATGGCGTCTTGTTCACTCGTTTATTTCCAGCACCTTCTCTGACATAGAGCAATCGCTCAATTCCCTGCGATGAATGAATGATGCAAATGTCGGAGGAAGGCTCAGAGGCCCCCTTGCTCCTTCCTAATTCATCCAGCACCACAGCTTCCACCATTAACTCATCCACCCCTCAAATATTTACAGATCATTCACAGCACGCATGCGTGTGCGTGTGCGTGCGTGTGTGTGGTAGGGGAGGGAGGTGTGCTGGGCTGAGGACTGGGGTGTGGTGGTGAAGACATCAGACCTAATCCTTGTCCTCACGGGACTTCTGGTCTAGCTGGGGAGGCAGCCTCTGAATACCTAGTTGTCTGGTCAGCAAGTGAATGAAGGGGAAATGCATTGAGGTGTCTGACCCCGTGTGGGCAATCAGGACTGGCTTCCTGGAGGAGGTGCCATGTAAACTGAATCTAAAAGGACAAGTAGAGCCTTGGCAAAATAAAGGTGGGGGAGGAGTGTCAGGAGCAGGGGAACACTGAACTCCTGGAGTCTAGATTTTCCATCTGCCAAATCAGAGCCAGTGAGGCCTGCCCAGTGCTCCTCATGACACCCTGGGCAGATGGAATGGAACGAGGGCCTGCCAAGGGCTTTGGGAAATGGGAAGCACAGCATCTGTGTGTGCAGGGGGAGGGGAGGGAGGGCGCCAGGGCACAGGGGTGGTTGAAGGCTCATGGGGGTTCACCCTGACCTCTAGGGAGGCCTTGACTGCCATCTGGGGACAGCTGCATTCTGCAGGTACCAGTGAATTTGCCCACATCGCCATTTCCGTGGTCAGGTGGTCCACCAGTCTGCTCCTACCTGTGTCAGCCTGGTGTAAGACAGGGTGTGGAGAGTGGGTGTGCAGGCAGCCAGCTGGCAGGACTGTCGCCCACAGGTACCCCCCTTCCCCATTTAGGAGGCCCCTGAGCAGCAGACCCCGAGACAAGGATTCTGAGGGAGTGGCATGTTTGTGAGGGTGTCCCGGGCAGCTGGGAGGGGGTGGAGAACGAGCAGGAAGGGGAGGTGCCCACACGGGTGCCTCCTGCAGGTGGATCGTGTAGCAACATAGTATTCACGTCTCGCTTTCCTAGGTTACTGCCCGCCTCCCTGCCTTTCTTGCACCTCAGGGTCCCTCAACCCGCATCGCGCCTGACTCCTAGAGGTGCCCCATTACAAACCTTTCGAAGGAGTAAATTATTGCCAGTTTCAAGCAGAGAGTTCTGGGTTCCGAGGCTCAGCACTAGAAAGGCCTGTGACAGGGACCTGCTCAAGGTGTGCCACCCCTGCACGCTCCCCCGCAGGCACAGAGCCCTGCCCCCCGCCCCCCGGGATGCCCATCCCCCCGGAACCCCACTAGTGGAGGAAAACTCTGGGAGTCCCCGGGTGGCCTCTCCTCTCCTCTCCGCTGCCCAGGAAACAAGGGCTCCCTGCCAACTCCTGCTGCTCATCTTCTCAGCCTCCTCTCCCCTCTCCCCAGCTGAAGAGGAAGTGGCTGAGACAGCTGTGGAGCTGGGACTCTCTCTAGTTGATATGCATTAATTTGTAAATATCTTCATTTATATGTAAATGTGGAGTCCCGGGCGCGCCCCACCACCAGCCCTAATGGGGGCCCTGCAGCCTCAAGAAGTTGCCTCTTCCAAGGAGGCCACCCCTGGGGCTGGTGGAATCGGATTAGACTCCAGAAGGCCTCAGAAAGTCTGCTCCTTTCTTCCTTTCTGCCCAGGCCTCAACACCCCCTCCCCTCCTCCCCCCACCCCGAGCGGTCCACTGGAGAGCCCAGGAGCAGGGCGTGAGCACAGGAGGGCGGGGCTCTGCTGTGGGGGGGTTCTGGTCACCCTGGAGACCACACCTGCGGCAGGGGCGGGGCACTAGGAATGATGGGTGGGCTGGGGTCCTGGGGTGGGGGTTGGGGGTCTCAGAGACCGCGGTCACCACGCAGGGGTGGGGTGGCAGGGACAGGCTCTGGGAAGCTTGGGGGTGATTCAAGTGTTCACTTGACCGTAAACTCATCTGTGGGTCCCAGAAGATTTATTTTCTTCTCCAAAACCAGTGTCTGCCTCCGTTTTCATCGTGATGGCTGCGGGCTGGTCTCGGGTGGGCTTTAATATTTTAAGGCACCCCAAGTCCTCTTTGGAAGCGGGGGCAGGACCTGTGTGGCCATGTGCCCTCAGGCCCCTTAGAGGCCCTTTGCACCCACATTCTCATCAGATTCCCCAGCAGGTGGCAGGGTCTGCCTCCCAGCACAAAGCCAGAGAGGAGGGGACCCAGCAGGGCCCTCCAGGAGCACCCCCACCTCCGGGTCTTATAGATGTGGGAGGGGGCGGGGGGGCTGCCGGAATCCCTGTGCTGGCTGGAGGTACCTTTAAAATCCTTTCATCCCATTTCCTCATTTTTACACATGGGGAAACTGAGGCCCAAGGAACCAAGGAGCAAACCCAGGATCATCCAGTGGATTTGCAAATTTCGTTGTGCACCTACTGTGCGTCAGGCCTTGTGCGGGGAGCTGAGGGTACAAGGTTCAGGGGTGAAGGGGCATCTGCTCCGTCTCCTGGCGCTCATGGTCACAGAAAGGAGAAGCAACCCAGGTGTGGAGAGTGCAGGGTCAGGCATCAGGGCACTGAGTGGGAGTGTAAGAGGCCCCCCAGGAAGCACAGTGCACCCCACTGTGTGTGCGCCCAGTGTGGCCCAGTCAGACTGAGATTGTGCTTTCTCCACCAGGCAGAGCAGCTGGCTGTGTGAAAGGGCATGCACCGTGTGTGTGTGTGTGTGTGTGTGTGTGTGTGTCATTGTGTGCATTCAGCGCCCGTGTGAAGCTACTGTTCATTAATGCGGTGAGGCACCCTTCCTGTGGGGGGCAGGTACTGGAGGGGTGGCAGCCATAGGCTTTGGGGGAGATCAGTTCTGCTGGGGTGAAGAGGGGGCTAGAGAAGGCGTGCACAGAGGAACCTGGGTTGGGTTCTGAAGGCGGATGAGGAGTTGCCCAGGTGACCACAGGGAGAGGCACTCTGGGAAGAGGGCCCAGTGCGTGTGAAGGTCAGAGGAATAAAAAGGGGGTTGGGGCCTTTTAGGGAGGGGGGTGGGGGGACGTGGCAGGGCCTGGCATGGAACTGGCTCCCTTAAAGTCTTCTGGAAAAGGGGGAGACGGATTAAGTCTCCCCATCCCAAAGCCTCTTTCCTCCCCATCCTGCCTCGGCTTCTGACCTGGGGCCCGCTATGTAGGGTCTGTTTTCCTTGCCACTTCGGGGCCCATGGGCTTCTGAGCCAGGCAGAGCTGGTTCCCACCACAGCGCTGGCATTCCCGGCTGTGTGACGTCAGGCACACTGCTCACCCTCTCTGGGCCTCAGCGTCCTCGCTTGGAAACGAGGCTTGGAAAGCCCGCCTTACAGGACTTGGGAGGGGCTGGCTGCCAGGGGTCTGCTCCGTGTGGCCGAGCTCAGACTTGACCCCTTCTTGCTTCTCCCCTCCAGAAATGGGTCCCACTTCTGAGCAGAGTCTACTCTGCCTCCCAAGGGAGCCCACGGAGGGTGATCCTGAGACTCCCCTGAGAACCATGTGGGTTGGATGTAAAAGGGGTGGAGAGGTGGCCCTCCCGGTCCCCGACCCTGCCCCTCACCTCACGGTGGACTGGTACACCAGGTCCTCTCTCTTGCGGTAGTTCTCCATGTGCGAGTAGTTGGTGGAGAACATGGCGTCGAAGGTAAAGATCTTCTGCTTGATGGTGCCGCCGTCCATCACCTGCAACGGAGCACAGAGGCAGCCACAGGTGAGCGTGCAGCCAGTGCTGGCCACCCTTCCCTCCAGGCATCGGGTGGGCTCTGGGCATGGGAGATGCAGAAGCCAGGGAGCCCATGGCCCTGGGTTCCTGTCGCAGCTGTCACCGGAACCTCCCAGGTCATCCCATTGTATTGATGTGCAGACTGAGGCTCAGCAGTGCAGCGGCTTCCTGAGGTCCTACAGGTGAGAAGGAGCAGAGCTGGCCCTTCTCTCGCCCTCTTTCCATTGCGCCAGGAGCTCCACTTCTGCGGCCCCCTGGCCGGCCTTCCACACAGAGTCGCACACAGAGCCAGCACGTGTGAATGCATTCTGCAGAGTCGGCTGCAGAGTCACAGCTTGATCCCAACGCCATTCCTGCCGGGAGGGGCGGGTTGGGGGGGGTGGGGTCAGGCTGGACAGAAAGAGAAGGGGGAACTGGGCACCAGGGGCAGCCACTGGGGCAAAGATCTCATGGGGGACACAAACCAGCTACATTGCAGTAGCTTCTGATGAATCCTGCAAAGTGTGGGCCCAGAATGGCAGGGGAGCCTGGAGTAGAAGCAGCTCCCATCTTGGGGACAGGGTCGTCCGAGAGGGCTTCTTGGAGCAAGAGATTTAATTTATTTTCTGAAGGAAGAGTAGGAGACAGCCTGGCAAATGGTGGGAGTGCTTTCAGGCAGCGTGGATAGCAGGAGCAAAGGTCCTGGGGCAGAAAATAATGGTAAAGGTAGACTGTTTGGGGTGCCAGGGCAGCAAGTCGTGGAGTGAGGAGGCCCTGGGAAGAGAACCGTGTGACCGATCACGGAGGCAGAGGAGCCCAGCTTCCTGGGGTAGGGGTGGGGGCAATAGGGCCGCAGGGTTTCAGATTCGCCCTCTGGCCTGAGTGTAGGGTGAGGACTGATTCAAGGGCACATCTCGGAGCCAGGGGACCTGGGAGAAGGCTGAGAACCCCAGTCTACTGACATGGGGGATGAGAGACGGGGACGGCGTGGCAGACCCGCTCTCCCCTGGCTGCCTTTGGGACAGGCCAGGGGGCCTGTGCCCATTTCACCTGGAACACGAAGCCCAGAGAAGCCAGGGGGCCCGGGAGGCGACAGTCAAGTCTGAGCCGGAGGACGAAGCTGCTCAGGTGCCCAGCTGTTCACATCTGATTAAAAGCAAGACCCTGGTGTCCCTGGCTCCCAGCTGCCGCCCGCCGCCTCCCCACCGCCCGCATCCCCGGGCCTGAGCTGCCTGCCGCTAATGAAAGTGTTACTCCACAAAGCAGCAAGGTATGTGTTGTCACTGTTTCAATTATTTATCTGTTTACTCGGCTGCAGTTTTCCGCTTGTCTCAGCAACTCTATTATAGACCGAAAGCTTGCAGCCTCTCGCCACTCAGCTGGGCTCCGGGCTAACAGCCTGCGACGGAGGCCTCATGCCTGGGCCTGGAGAAGTGGAATTAGCTCCATGGGGCTCTGCGTGTGGAGGCAGGGGGAGAGGGGCTGGGAGGGCGGTGGCTGGGGCCGGGGTTCTCCAAGGGGCTGGGGTGAGGGATGCTGAAAGCCTCTCCCCCACCCGCTTTGGCTGGGCATTGACACCCTCCTGGGAGGGCTGCCTGGGTGCAGCGGGGCTCCTTGGGGCACATCTGGGCCCAAGGTGACTGGAGCCACAGCTGCCTGGCCCAGGAGGTGCTGCTGCTGGTTTAGACAGATGCAGTGCAGTCCAGCCGGCACTGACAGCACCAGCTGTGTTCCGGGCACGGCTGCCTTGGTATGGATCCTCCTCCCCAGAATGCAAGCTCTTCAGGAATGAGGAGGCCCCAGCCACAGCCGGTTTTGCTCAGTGGATAGAGCACTGGCCTGCGGACCGAAGAGTCCTGGGTTCGATTCCGGTCAAGGGTATGGACCTCGGTTGCAGGTTCGATTCCCAGCCCTGGTCTGTCACACGTGGGAGGCAACCGATGAATGTGTCTCTGTCCCATGGATGTTTCTTTCTCTGTGTCTCTTCCCTTCCCTTCCACTCTCTCTAAAAATCAAAGGGGAAAGTATCCTCACATGAGGATTAGCCAACCAACAAACAAAAAGAAGAAGGAGGCCTCTCGCCCATGTAGGGGAAGCGGGCACCACACTCTCTCGCCCTCTTTCTTGCCTCTCCTGCATCACGGGGCCAGCTTCCCAAGCAGGGGACAGGAGAAGAGGGAGGAAGAGGAGCAAAGGACCCTTAAACCCCGGTCCTTAGCTGGGGGCCATTTGGCAATGTCTGGATCCAGTGTTGGTTGTCACACTGTGGAGGGGAGTAATTGGCATCTACAGGAGAGGCCAGGAATGCTATAACCATCATATGATATACAGAACAACCCCCAAAGAATGATCTGGCCCAAAATGTCAGCAGTACTGAGGGCAAGGAACCTGCTCTAGGCCCACCCCTTCATGTGGACCCACAATGCCCCTGAAAAGTGAGGAGAGTAGACAATAATGTTCCCATTCTGCAGATGAAGAAACTGAGGCTCAGAGAGGCAAAGTGATTCAGCCGAAGTCCCACACTGGACTCGGCAAAGCTCTGGCTCCTAAAGCAGAGTTCACACCCCACCCACTAGGCTGAGAGAGGCCGTGGATGGGCTCCCACCTCCCAGTTCCACCTCTACACCAGCAGCAGCTTCGTAAGGGTGGGGAGGGGAGGGTTGGGGGGGTGGACTCAGACGCGCAGAAGGGGAGGTTGGAGCAGGGGCATCCTGCCCATTTGACTCACAGCCTGGCCTCTCTTCTATCTGCTCCTAAAATTGGGCAGCCCTTATCGTCTCAATCTCAAATTTCACTCCTATTTTTAAATTATTATTATTATACAAAGGAGAAAAAAACCTGTTGGTAAAACTGTCTGCTCGAATTTATTCCCCAGACTGAGGGTTTTATCACGGGGAAAGTACGCGTGCACGGCACACGCACACACAGGCCCGCGCACCCCAGGTGGAGCATCGGGGAGTTAACTGAGGCATAAATCCATGTTTCGGGCCGAGGGACCGGGCGGTTTCAAGGACTCACCTAGTGTTCCTCTGGTTTTATTGACATCTTTTTCTCGGGGGCCGTGTCAGGCTCCATTGCCAGCCTGAGGAGTCAATCCCTTGCTAGTGCTAAAGGGGGTCTCGGGCAGTGGAGGCGAGCGAGCATTTGGGGCGCGCCTACTACGGGCTGGGCATCGTTTGCAAACACAAACTCCTGTAACTAGAAGGGGCATGGCCGAGGCGAATTTGCTGGTAGTCCCCTCCCCCCCTCCCCCCCCACTTCTCTGCAGTTCTGTTTTCCATGGTTTGCGTGACTTACGGTCAACCATGGCCTGAGAATAATAAATGGAAAATTCCAGAAAAAAAGGCAATTCCTAGGGTTCAAATCGCACGGGTGTTCTGAGCAGTGCGGCGGCACCTCTCACCGCCCGCTCCATCCCAGCTGGGCCGTGAATCACCCCTTTGTCCAGCACATCCGCATTATGCATCGAGTAGAATGAGGTATTTTGAGAGGGAGAAAGAACACTCACATAACTCATTACAGCATATTGGTATAATTGTTCTATTTTATTATTTGTTTTTCTCGTTAGTCTCTTACTGTGCCTAATTTATAAATTAGACTTTATCGTGGGTGTGCGCGCATACAGAAAAACAGCGTGCATGGGGCTCAGGACTTGCCACGGCTTCAGGCCTCCACTGGGGGTCTCGGGACATGTCCCTCATGGATAAGGGGGGGTGGGACTATGTTATTTAGGTCCAAAGTAGGAAGGCTGGTTAGGGTGGGCAGACTCTGATGGAGGCAGCAGGTGCATAGTAGGTGCTCAAGAATGGATGGCTTCCTCCCCCCGCCCCGCCCCCCCCATGAGCATCTGAGTCATGTAGTACAGGAGTGAGGAAGGGAGTGAGGAGGCAGAGACCTGGCTTCTAAGTCCCACGGGCTGTCTCTGCGCTGACCCCCTCTCTGGGCCCCAGTTTCCCTAAATGCTCGATGAAGGATATTTGGGGCAGAGCGACCTCAGAGGGCCCTTTCTACCTATACGCCCACAATGTTTTCATCCTAGAACAGCTGGCCCTAGAAACCACAGCTACTCATGCTACCCATTCGGGCTCAACCAGCTGCCCCCAGGCCCCTGTAGGATCCCATCCCAGAGGCCCAGCTGCCCCCACCAGCAAATCTGCCTTTAGCCAGGTGAGGTCGATTTTCAGGTGGTGCCACCAAAGCATGCGGACAGACTTGGTTGAGCCCGCAGCATGAGCCCCCCTGCCACCCCCCCGGCCCCCGGTCAGCCGGGGATATTCCATTTGAAAAACCAATGTTTCCAACTCCAGCCTCCTCACCCACAACATCCCTGGGTGCCATCATCAGAAGAGGGAAAAAAAAGGAAAGAAAGAAAGGGGGGGAAGCACCTCGTCCACCCCCCAACCTCCCTCTCTTTGTGTTCCACAAAACCAATTACAGATTGGAAATAGCTGTAATAAACTTGATATCCCACTTAGGGGCCAATTCCGCTGCGGCTGGAGAGTGTAATAGTGGCAGAGTGGAAAGTGCTGGTGTGTTTTGCCCGAGCTGTTTAAATTGCCTGCCTGCATTATCCCAGCGCCTCTCCCGCCGGGAAGGAATCGTCCGTCCCGGAGATGGAGCAGCCGAGGTCTCCAGGGCTGGGCGGCGAGAGGGAGGGTCTGCCAAGAGGGCTTTAATGAACTGATTAGATGCGGGAGAGTGGATGGCACCTGGGCTCTGGGGTCAGGCAGACCCAGGTTCAAGGCCCAGCGCCCGCAGGCCCTGTAGGGTGGTCGTTGGGGGTATAGGGACGGCCAACCAGATAACACAAGTGAGGAGTGTGGGCTGGAAACCGAAGCAAGCCTTAGGAGACCCCGTCCTGCCGAGGGTGCTGCCACGTCCCGGCCCTGGGTGCTCAGGCAAGTCATCGAGTGTCTCGCTGCCTCAGTTTCCCCATCTCTTACATGAAAGCTGGAACCAACGTCCCAGATGTTTGAATACTGAAAGGAACAAATACACGTGAACGCATCTTGGAAAACGTGTATTTCCTGCTCTGTTCCTGGGATTGTGTTAGCGATGAAGAGCTTATCTAGAACCTTCTGCCACGCCAGCTGAAGTCCCTTCCCCACCGCACTCAGCCCCGTGTGCCTAGAATGTGTTATGTCCTTGATGTACGCTTTTGGGATGCACAAATGAGTCGGAGAATGAAGAAATGGGCCAAAGCAGGCCTGTCTCCATCCAGCCATGACGCGAAGGACGCTGCCTCCACGGCCCGGTGTGCAGACGGCACCAGCTTGACCAGTGCTCATGGCGGGCTTACGCAGGTCAGGTCAACCCAGTGCTGGGGCTACAGCCACTGGGGCCTTTGAGCTTCCGTTGGCGGACCGAGCTCCTTTCACAAGCACAGCTCGGGCCCCGCAGATGAGGCCGTGAGCAAGCACCATCACCTCCCTTGATTTCTGTAGTCCCAACCCCTCCGCTAGGCCTGACGCCCATGCTGTACCTCTGACGCCCAGAGCAGAGTTCTGCTACGTAGGGGGCTCTCGCCCACATTTTTTTTTTTTTTACAGAAATGAGTATCCTTTTTTATAAATGCACATATTGGCAGCTAAGCGGGTAAGTGGGGGAGCAGAGATCTGAGCCAGGGTCTGATTCTGAGGTCTGGATTGGAAGTGGCTCAGGCCGTGGAGTTGGATGAAGTGTTGGGGAGGGGGCAAGGAAGGACGTGGGTATTCTATGCCAAGGGAAGCCTGGGCAGGGGTGTGGTGCATGAAACCACCTGTTCAGGGAGGAGGGAGAGGAATGAGGGTAGAGAGGAAGTGGGGGACAGTGACGCAGCCTCTCCGTGGCCTGCTGGGTAGGGGAAGGGGCAGGCCCAGGGTTCCTGTCTTCCTTGTTGCCATGGTGACCCTGGACCACTCTTCCCCCAGACCTCCTGCCCACCTGTTCTCCACCCTGGGCCTGGGAGCTGGGCCAGAGGAGCAGGCAGAGAGGGTAGGGCAGGCTCCCCTGGGGCCTGGGGCTGGGAGAAGCCAGATTTCCCAGGACAGAGAGAGGGGGAAACCCTCGAGCCAGGAGCCACCCACCTCTCCCGGAGGCCGATGCCACCTCTGCTGTGTCTCCCTGGTGAGTCCCACCTTCCAGCAGGGCTGGGCTCGGGGTAATTGGCTTCCCCCGTGTGTGTGCGAGATCCGGTTTTGATGGAGACAGCTGGTGCCATAAATTGCCTTGTCTCATCTGGTTACTGCGTGATGGCAGACAGCAGCTTAGGGACGGGGTATGGGGAGGGCCGGGGCCCCGGGGGCTGGCGAGAATGGAAGGCAGGAGGGCGACTGCTGGCTCTGTGGGTTCCACACATGTGTGCAGGTGCTTATGCAAGTGTGAGGAGGTTGTGTGTGCAACTGGTGTGAGCACAGGTCCCAGGAGAGGCCAGCATTAAGGGGTGTGAGTGCCTATGTGTGTTAGCAGGGGGGAGTGTACCAGCCTGCACGCTTCCGGGCTGCATATGAAGGGGTGTGTGTGTGTGTGTGTGTGTGTGTGTGTGTGTGTAAAGCGAAGGAAGGGTGAGAATGCTTGGTGCTATTCTAAATGTCTAGATGAGGGTTGGGGGTTGTAAGATACTTGTGTGTGCATGTCGAGGGTTGTGTGCCAGTGTGTGGATTCCTGGGGTGTGTGCCCGTGTGTGTATGTATGGTGCTTGCACCCACAGTGTAGGCTCAGTCCACCCTCCCTGTTCCCTGCTCCAGGCCACGGGGAAGGGATGTCAGCTAGGGTGCCTGTGTTGTGTAGGGGTGATTTTCTGAGAAATGCCATCCTGTCAGCTCTGCCCCCTTGGCATCTCCCGCCCCAGGCAGGCACCCATTGGTCAAATGCAAAGCCACAGTCAGCTCCCAGCCTCCTCACCCCGCAAACCCCGCCAGGCTCAGGCCTGGATGCTCTGGGACCTCCCTGTCCATCTCTGTGCTTCCCCCCAAAATCCATGCTGCAGGGGCTACAGGCAGACAGCAGGGAGAGAGGCAGGCCCTGGGTAGATGCCGGACACCCCCACTTCTGTGCACACCTGGGCAGGTGGGCGAAGGTATGACGACGTTGGTTTTCCTGGAAGCCCACCCAGCGGTTCCACTGCGTGAGTCCTGGCTTGAGTCCAACGCTGCGTTTTTAACAAGCCCCGTGGAGTCGGCTGGGCCCAGGGGGTGGGGCCCACAGTTGGGAGATGCTGTCCTGAACCCCCCAGTCTCCCCCAGCCAGAGCCTCTGTGCAGCTCTCCCCTCAGAGCAGGGGACCCTTCACTGCCCATCTAGACCTCTCCCTTCACAGACCGCCAAACTGAGAACCTAAGAGGAGAGGGACGTGCCCGGGGCCACACAGGAAGGAGGCGGAAGGAGGCGGCAGGGCCGGGAGTCCAGCCCCTCAGCTCCGAGGCCCCCCCTCTTTGCACCACACCCTCCAGATGCGTGGAATCCAGACCCCGGAAGCCGAGGCTCACCACCGTGCTGCGCAGCCAAGGCACTGGGGAGGCTGCTTCCCACCTTCAGGTCAGGCGGGGGGTACCCAGCTCCCTGTGCCTCTTCCCAGCACCAGCGATGGGCCCCACCCCAGCCGAAGGCTCTTTCCCAAGTGGCTTAAGCTGCCCGTCGTGTTCTGGATGTGGTGGGGCTGATAGAGGAGGAAGGAACGGCTTGGTCACCCATCTGCTATCTCCCCGAAGGCCCGCCCTCATTACCTGCCCTCTGTCTTCATTCCTCTAATCCAAGTGACCTCAGCTTCCCATTCATTCATTCATTCATTCATTCATTCATTCATTCATTCCCTCCAGGGTCCAGGCCCATGGACAAAGGGTGGCATCAGACATGATCCCGGCCCTCACAGAAAGGGCAGGGCAGGGAGATCACAGAGAAACATCAGCAGCACGTGCTCGCCCTGCCACAGCAGCCAGTGTGGCGAGGAAGTGGCACAGGGTAGAGAGGAGGAGCCTGCCAGGTCCACTGTGCTGGGTCTTGGGGAACGGAGAAGGGTCTGCAGGGCAGACAGGGGCGGCAGGAGGGCCCTCCAGGCCTGGAGAACAGCCGGCAGAGGTGAGGTTTGGGTGCTGTGACCGGGGACTCAGGACAGGTTCCGTGGGATGCCGTGTGGGAAGCAGGGACCTGGAGTCTGTCCTGGGAGCAGGGTCTGGTGCGAAGGGTCATGCTTCACACTTGAGGGCGTCCAACTCCTAGGGCGTCGGATCTAATTCAAGACCTTGGGCAAGTCGCTTCACAGCTCCTGCCTCAGTTTACCCATCTGTAAATGGGTGTAGCAAGAGGACCACTTCCTAAGTGGCAGAAGGATGGGTGTACTTTTCCATGTAAAGCTCTCAGTGCCAGTAAGTGCTCTATAATTGTGTGCTATTTGTATTATCTCTAAGATGCTTAGCACAACCTCACTGGGCCAATCTGCCCAGTCCTCCACACTCCGCAGGCTGTGCAGACAATTGGGCCTGTGTCAGCAGGATCGGCCGCCAGCAGACCCATGGACATGGCCCATCGGTGGCCTGTGCCAGCCTGCCCACCTGCGGACATTGCTAGGCTGGCACATCCTGCCCCCTGAAATTAGCTCACAGCCTCGCGGGCAGCCCAGCCCCATGGAGCCTGTGTGTCTGTCCATCTGCGGCCACCCCTGGGGATGAGCACTTTACTAAGAAGCTAGCAGCCTGCTGGAGAAACACAGCCCTGAATGGGAGCCAGGAGGCCTGGGTCCATCTCCCCTCAGCCACTAACTGGCAGTGGAAGCCGGGAAATTTGCATTTTCTCTCTGAGCCTCACTTTCCTCATCTGTTAAATAGGATGAGGATGGCCGATCCCTAAATCCACTCCCCACTCTTCCGTGGCGGTGGTGCTAGCAACAGGCACACTCTGGGCGGCAGAATTCTGCACTTGAGGGGTTGCCCTGGAGCTTACCCAACCCAGTTCGTTTATTTGTTCCTTCAACAAACAGTCACGGAGTCCTTCCATGTGCCAGCAACAGTTACAACAGGTGCAGGGCATAGAGCCGCGAAGAAGGCAAATTCCCCATTCTCCTGGGGTCTACATTCTAGTGGGAGGAGACAGTCCATAAATCACAGGAAGGAAGATGGAAGAAGTGCACCAGATTGGGAAAGCTGTCATGCAGACAATTAAAACAGTGTGACGGATGGAGCAGGTGGGGCCACGGCAGCCGAGGTGGCCAGAGGTGGCCCGGCCCGGAGCCCGCGTCTAAGCTGACATCCCAGGGAGGAGGGGATCATGCTTGCTTTCTGCCAGAGCCTGATGGATTGTGGTTTGCTCAGCACTCTGGCTTCCCATTGAACTGGGGCGGTGCTCTCTGCCTGCAGATGGGGCCAGAGTCTCAGAGAGGTGAGGGGGTTTACCGACTGCCCACAGTCCAGATCCGGCTGGGCGAATGCAATCCCATGTTCTACGTTCCCGGAAACGAGCCTCTGTGTCTGTGGCAGACTGTGTGACCTCGCACAAGTCACCCCACTGCCCTGGCGTGGCCCTACAGCATTGGGTTTCGTTCCTCAACGCCTGATGATCAACATTTTCAAACATACGGGAAAGTGTAAAGAATTTGAAGAGCGAACACGTGCAGCCTTACTACCTGGCATTTATAACGGACATTGGACCACATCCGTTTTATCCCATGCCCCTCTCTCTGTCCACCCCTCTGCCCACCCACCCACCCTTATTTTCCGGATGAATTCCAAAGCGAGCCGCAGACGTCGGCACACCAGGCTCCTAGATGCTTCAACGTGCATATCATCGATTGGACGTCAATATTCATGCACAAGTCTCTTTTTCAGGCGAAATTTCCATACAATAGAATGCACAAATCCCAAATGGATTGCCCGGTGAGTGCTGACAAATGCGTTTACCTATGTAACCCGAATCCCTCTCACGATGCAAACATCACCATCACTCCAGAAAGTTCCTTCTCCCCTTTCCCAGTTTCTGCCCCCACGCAAGCATGATGCCGATCTTTCTCACACCATTTTTTTTTTCTGCTCTAGAATTTCACACACGGGGAATCACACAGCAGGTTATTCTTAGCAGAGGCTCTTTTCTTCCAGCAAAATATTTTTGGGATCCACCCATGGAGTTGTGTGTGCCCATCGTTCCTTCCTTTCTATAGCTGAGTAGTATCCCATTGGAGGAGATACCACCGTTTGTTTGCTGTTCTCCTGTAATAGACGCCTGGCCAGTTTCCTGTGTGGCTCTCTACTGCATAAGCTGTGATGAGCGTTCTTGCACAGTTTTTTAATGGACATATATTTTTAAAATATATATTTTATTGATGTTTTTACAGAGAGGAAGGGAGAGGGAGAGTCAGAAACATCAATGAGAGAGAAATATTGACCAGCTGACTCCTGTACACCCCCCACTGGGGATGTGCCTGCAACCAAGGTACATGCCCTTGACCAGAATCGAACCTGGAACCCTTCAGTCTGCAGGCTGATGCTCTATCCACTGAGCCAAACCGGTTAGGGCAATGGACATTTTTTTTTTTTAATTTCTATTGCTGCTGCTTGGTTTGATAAAGAGCCCGTTGAACTCAATAAGTGTTTCCTGAGTGCCTGATACGTGTCAGGGCCTGTGCAAGACACTGAGGTGAGTGGCTCAGGCTGGGTGGGGGGCTTGGGCTCCAGAGGCTCTGGACTGGCACCGGAAGTCAGAACACACAGGGGACCGACGCTGTGTGCACGTCACCACATTTCAACCTCACGAGAGCCTGAGGGATGCTCACTGTGACCCCAGTTTTCAGAGGAGGCAACTGAGGCCAGAGTGATGAAGTGACCTGTCTGAGACACGTGGCAGAGCTGGGCTTCACACCCGGGGTAACTTCAAGCCACGCCCTTTCCTTTGTCGTGCACGATGCCAAGGAGGCCAGCGATCCGCTCAAGCTCACAGGGGCAGTGCCTGACAAGGACACAGGCCCCCGGGCTTCCTGCCAGGGATTTTTCCTGATACCAGAATGGCTTCATCCTGAGGACCTTCAGAAAAGGCCTCAGCATTTGTTGGACCAACATGTCCTACAAAAGTAGGACTGGGAGAGCTGAGTTATGTAAAAGCCTTGATTATTTGGGGGTTTCTGTGTCCAGTGCACGAGACCATCAGACTAAACTTGTCCCTGTGCCTCCCATTCCAGGTCCGTGAACGCAGGGGCCCCAGGAGCCAGGCAGGAGCTGAATGCGAGCCTCGGGCAGACGGGGGAAGTGGTGGGACCATGGTTGAGACGGAGAGGCTATGCAGGTCCAACGTCATTTAATTACAAAATAAAACCCCAGTGTTTATCGGGGGAGCACAATCTGTGAACTTGGTCTCAGACAGCAGTTTTGTGAGCACAACTCTAAGCAAATGAAGAGGGGCATGCTACCTGGAGGAAGGAGTGTGTGGTGGAGCAAAGGTGGAACCACATTCTCTGACACACCTCCACTCAGAGATGGGAGGGTGGTCTATGCTCCCTCCCTCCCCTTTGAAACCGGGGACATCCTGTGACCGCTCTGACCAATGGAATACGCGTTAGTGGCGAAAGTGTACCGGTTTCCAGACCAGGGCCTTAGCAGGTGGCCGTGTCCACTTCCTGTCGCTGACCATGGTGCTGGAGTGGAGAGAGAGAGAGAGAGAGAGAGAGAGAGAGAGAGAGAGAGAGAGAGGATCCTGGTGGGCCCAGCCTTGCAGCCCTGCTTGTACACGCATGAAGCTGCCTTGACCCCTACAGATCAGACCAGCTGCCGACCGAATCAGACCCACTGACCCCGGTTGACACCGTTTCAAGCATGAAAATCAGCCGGCTGAGCCCTGCTTGAATTCATGGCCACATAATCGTGCGATGTAATAAAGTAGTTGTTGTTCTAAGCACTGCATTTGGAGGGAGGGTGGTGCGCAGGGATGACTGGGGCTGTGTGCGCAAGCAACCTCTTCAGAGGAAGAGTGCAGTGTCAGCACCTGCACACACGGGAAGTACCTTGAAGTTTCTATCCGATCGCGAGAGCCTCTATTTGATTAAAGTCACATCGGGGTGCGGGGCGCTGGCTGTGACAGGCAGGGCCCACCCAGGAACATGACCCACACATAGAAAGTAAAAGAAGAGACCTCAGCATTAGGGTACTCACACAAGGGTGAGCATGGCAGGGTGGTACCTGGAGCAGGGACCAGGGGGAGCAGTTACTTTTCTAAGGAGCAGAGGGGAAGGGGCCAGGGACTGGGAGTTTACCTGTGCTCGAGAGAGAACAGCAGATAAAGGAGAATGCCACCCCACAAGACCTTGGGCAGAGGCACACAGGAATCCAGCAGAGAGGGGCTGGAGGACGAAGACTCTGACCTCAGTTCCACCTGCCCTCCTCCCATCTTCCGCAGGTGCCTCCCAGGCACCAGACAAATACCACGGGAAGCCGGAGGGCAAGGAAGCCCATTGGTGCTGTCCATGGAGTTCAGCCTCGGTACAAAGAAGGAGGGAGAAGCATGAAGTGGGTCTGAGGCGTCAAGAGGAGATGTTCCCATAGGGACGGAGGGCACGGACTCTAGGAATCCAGGGGGCTGAGTCTGAGTGGTCCCCCAGCTTAGGAGGTTTCCATTAGAGGCTGTTCCGTGGCTGTCCTGTGTGCTTGTCCCATGGCTGAGCAAAGCGAGGTCCCTTCCCCCAGAAATGCCCTTTCAGATCATTCCTGATGAGTGTGTTGGAATACGGCATCGTCATAGAGAGATTCCCATTATCCCGCCATGTTTCTCCCCAAGGCTGCCTCACGCCTGATCAGAAGACATACCTGAAGGGCGCAAGAGCCGGACCCATCTCTGCTTCTTCATCGGAGCCAGGCTCGGGGAAATGGGGGTGCAGGGGAGCTGAGAAAGGAAGGCTGGTCCTTCCCTGGCCTGAGGAGTCGGTCCTGAGACTGGTCCTCCCGGGACGTTTGTGTGGGGCTTGGAGATGCTGAGCCCTAACACAGAGCCCAGGTGGAGTTTTCTCCCCACCACAGAGTTCCCAAGGCAGTTTTTTTGGGGGGGAAAGCTTGACTCCCACCAGGTTGCTCCACCATCAGCGAGCCTGAGTGGCCACAGGGGGGGTCCTGTGTTAGAGGGCCCCACACTTGGCCAAGTGCTTTGCCACTGCCATCTTGAAATTTGGAATCTCTAATCAGTTGTGAAGGAAGGAGCCCACAGTTTCACCCACACAAATTAGTTACTGCCAAGCAGGTGAGAGGCCCCGGGGCCTTCCCTTGTTCGGATTCCTTTGTCTTGGTCAGGATTCAGTCCACTTTCTGATAATAAATATTTCAGGATCTGCAGGCTCTACAGATTCTCTCACAACCAGTCAGCTCTGCTGTGAGAGCACGAGAGCAACCACAGACAATCTACAAACAAATGAATGAACACGGCTGTGTTCTAATAAAACTTTACTTGCAAAAACAGACGGAGGGCCGGATGGGCCCCTGTTCTGGATTGTAATCCCCACTCTCTTGAGTCTAATTCTTTACGACTCAGCTCAAAAGCCTTTCCTGACGTCTCCAGAGAGAGAGCTCAGCTGCACCCCTCTGCCCTCGCCTGCCCAAGCACCCATGCCTATTTACCTATGGAGCTGAAGCTAAGAGGCAAGCCTTGTGCTCAGCACGGGGCTACAGCGGTGAGCTAGAAGGCGTGGTTGCAGCCTCCATGGAGCTTTGTGGTAAATGCTGGAGGAGCACCAGGTACACACCGTGGAAGAGCAGGGCTGCGACCGTTCTGTCAGTGCTGTACATCCCCAGTCCCAGCACAGTAATGTGGCGATGGAATGAGCAGACCAACGTCCAAATGCATGGCCGTACACTTACAAGTCTTTCCTCCCAGTGGGCCTCTTGAGTCCCTGAATCATTTCTGAGGAGGACCTGGTAAACGCCTTTACCAGAGAGGTTGAGCAACTTGCCCTAAGACACACAGCCAGTGACAGAGCCGAGATTCTAATGCCCAGGCCAGGCTCATTTCAGCCACATCCAGGCGTTAGACTGACACACTGGTTTCCCAGTACAGCCACAGAGGTGGCACGGGCAGCTGGTATCACAGGCCCCCCAAAAGAGTGTGTCGGTGTTCCCACACCCCACGGGCTCAGCAGGACTGGTTTCGTTCCTCTGGGAGAGAGAAAACCGAAGAGGCTGGTGTTGGTCCTATTACAAGGAAATTGTCCAATAAAAATCACCCAGCCTATTAAAAAAAATCTTTACCTGCCTCTGAACGACACTTGGTGTTGTGACAACAACAACAAAACCCCATTTGCTCTTCATTACAGATCTCGCTGTATTTTGTTTCCTTGTCCCCAGAGAGCCATGGCTTCCAGGCAGGGTGATTACTAAAAGGGAGAGAGGAGGAAGTGGGCTTTGGAGTCAGGCAATCTTGGATCCAAATCCCAGCTCGGCCGCAGGCTCCCTGAGAGACTGAGATCCCTCGTGAACTCTGTGGGCCTCAGTCTTCTCGCCTGTAAATGGGCACACTGCTGCCTCCTGCCCAAGGTTTCGGCAAAGATGAAATGGTGACGTCGTCAATAGTTATGACTTTGTGCCAAGCACCCGTTGCACCGAGAGACCAGTCGCTCAGGCATAACTTAGAAAATCCATCAGCAAGGTGACCTTGAGGGGCGACCATTGCTATGCAGCAAACACGCCAGGGGTGGGGGCTGGAAATTGGCCTGGGGGGTGTGAGAAGGACCAGAGGCGGTCTCTGGAAACCGAGTGGCTGGGGGGAGGGGGGGCGCTGGAGGAAGAGAATGCCACACGGAGGTCAGAGCAGCGGAAAGACGCTGAGAAGGAATGGAGCTGGTTACGTGAGGGAAGGAAAACGTGATCTGAGTGGCAGCCGTGGACTGAGCGAGGTGGAGAGCGGTGGGCCCTCGGCTCAGAGGTGGCACAGGTGGGTTTGAGCCAGGACTGAGCCTGGTCCTTTCACCAGGCCGCTCCCGCGGGAGACCCGACCAGCCACTGAGACTGGTTGGCCACTGCCCGCTGGGATGCCGGGGGCACTTGGACTGCCTTCGAGCCTCAGAAAGGTGACCAGGCAGAGGAGGAAAAGCAGACCCAGGCCTTTCCTCTGTAGGGTGAGCAACTGTCCAGATTTGCTGGGGACTGAGGGGGCTACCAGACTGCAGGGCTCTTGGGTTTAATACCTGGTCAGTTACAGGCAAAGCAGAGGTTGATCTTCCTCACTAGCTGAGTCGTGGACAAACTCGGGTGAGTAAGTCACCCTAATTCTCTGTTCCCCGTGAAATGGATGGAGAGTTAGCAGGTTGAAGGTATGGAGTGGCAGATTCCATCAGTATCAACAGGGCACTTTTTAACTGTCACGGGTACTCAGAGATGGAACGGTGTGTCTGTGGGGGGTGGTGAGCTCCCCGTCATTCAGGGGCATGTAAGCAACCGTTAGATGCTTCTCGGTAGAGTCCCCAGAAGCCCGCCCTCTGCTGTGAACTCTGAGCTGGAACAAGGAGTGGTCTCTCTGAACTCTTAGGCCTGCTGTCCAGAGTCGACTCCACCCCTGCTTCCCTCCATGCCTCACCAGTCCGCTCAGTGAGGCCTGAAAATGACTTGCACGGTCAGGTGAATATGACGGCAGCCAAAGGTGCGGCTTCGGTGGAGAAAATGATGTGTAATTTGCAGAAATGCTACCAGTGCATCGAATTACAGACACGACCTGTGAGTGGGGCAGAGTGATGGACAGCTCCAATGACTCTGGTTGGGGCAGGACTTTTTTTTTTTCTCCTTTTGAAATCTTTGATAGACACTGATGTGAAGGGGCCTGGAGATCACCTCCCCCAGGGCTGAGGTCTGCCTGGAGGGCAGGACGCCCGTTGCCTCTGAGCCTGGCCTGTTTCCAGGGCAGCGGACATTGTTATCTCCTGATCGCGGTCAGAAACCCGGTCCCCCCCCCCTCAGCGGTGGGCTCTGAGGAGCCTGAGGAAGGGGGGTTTAGGGCTCTGCCTCTGTGGACCCCCGAGGACGCGACAGCTTGAGCTACCACGCCTCTATCTGAGTTAGCGTACAAAAGACGTCCTCCAGCACCGCTCCCCAGGAGTTACTCAGGGTGTCCCCCCCTGCCCTCTCAGTCCTCTGCCCATTCTTGCTGGACTGCCTGGGTCCGGGGAAGAAAACCATTCTGAGGGACAGATCCAGGAGAGTGGGATGCTCCCTGGGACTTGTTTTCTCTTGTTTCAGTTGAGGTCTTCAAAGGAGCCACTTCCCTGAGCTCTGGGGGGTGAGGGGACAGGCAGGGTTTGGAGTCTCTTAATTTGGGTTCCCTGCAGGGCTGGTAATTCAGCCACCTGTGCGCACAAAGAGGTGGGAAAGGAAGCTGCCAGGAGCCAGCGGGAGCACACAGAGGCTGCCCGGCTCAGCCTCAGCGCCAAGTCCTTGAGGAGGAGAGAGGTCTGGTGGCGGAGGAGAGAGGCCTGGTGGCGGAGGACAGGGGCCAGTGCCGGAAACAGAAGCCTCCGGAGGGTGCAGGGTGGGAGCTCAGAGCTGAA
Organism: Murina feae; assembly: GCA_004026665.1. Classification (NCBI taxonomy): domain Eukaryota; kingdom Metazoa; phylum Chordata; class Mammalia; order Chiroptera; family Vespertilionidae; genus Murina; species Murina feae. The sequence continues at coordinate 21,888 of PVJC01007890.1, forward strand.
ACTCTGTTTCCCAGATGCTGGCGAGCCTCTTGGGTTCTGTGTGGCAGGAACTAAGCTCCGTAGGGGGGAGGGGCCGGCCTGGGGCTGTTGGCCAATTCCAGGTGCTCACTGCATCGCTGGAAGCCTCTGCTCTTCTCAATGGCCCCCACGGAGGTGCAGGCCTAGAGTCACGAGTGGAGAGCAAGGCAGGCATCCCCTTGTCGCTGGGGTGATGGGGGAGACATGTGCTCGGACCGGAGAGAGGCGGCTCCACCCTCTGGGGGGGCTGCTAACACATACCTATTCCCTCAGCTCCGGGCATCCTCAATCTGAGGGAGGAGACACAGGTCGACGCTCATGGAGCACCCAGACTGACTGGGAAACAGCCTCACACGAGAGGGGCTGCCGTGGGGCTCTGGGAAGCTTCCAGGCTGGGACCTTCTGTCAGGCCGCTCCCTGGCTGAGGGAAGCCCACAGGGAACTCTCCCAGTGAACTCAGTGTTCATTCAGGGATGCTGACACGCCTCCTCCTCCAGGAAGTCTTCCCCAAGGTGGCATCCCACCCCACAACACAGGAGCAAGGCGGTCTGGACCCTTCTTCACCCACTAGGAAGGGGCCGAGAGTCACCCAAAGTCTCAGGCAAAGGCCCAAGCAGCCCCCCAGGGTGTCACACTTGCCCCCAGGTCTGTCACACTGAGTCCCATCAGAGTCACGCACCTCCCCTCACCTACAAATGATATCAGAGCCCAGCAGAGCTGCAGGCACCCGGTTCTGCCCGACCCTGCTCCCCTGCCTCTCCTGTGCCTGAGGGAGAAGCCCCCCTCTTATCCTGACACGTTCGTCTACAGCCCGTGGCTTCTGGACTGAGAGGTCTGGTGCAGGAGCTGGGCCCCAAGAACAGGCCACCAGCGCAGGAAAGAGATGGCCCTGAACTGACGCAGGCGGAGGGCTCACTGCATAGAAGACGCTGGAGCTACCATGAGGCGGAGGGAACCTGTGAGCGTGTCCACCTGCCCAGCCCGCCGTCCACACGTGTGTGACAGCCAAGTGACCGTCCCGCTGGATGAACCTCTGGGGCAGTTGTCCAGCTGCATCCCTTGCCCCCTCCCACGGAGCCCCCAGGATGGAGGCCGGCCACAGGCTCGGTGCCGCTCTACTTCCACCTGCTTAGAGTCTCAGGGGGAACCAATTGGTTTTTGCTGGGCAGGTTTACAACAGTGACTTCCTCCACCCCCAAGGCACGTGGGTGGCCGCCCTAAGCAGGGCTGGAGAATGGGGGGGAGGGACGGGGGCGCAAGGCACAGCCACACCCTGGGACCCCGCTTGGGTGAGGCTGGGTGCGCCTCTGGGCATGTCCCAGGGAAGCGCGGGCACCTGCCTTTGGGCCATCTCTCCTTCAGCTTCCCTCCTCAGGGGCCCAGGAGTCCCTAAGGCCCTGCCCATAACCCCAAAGTACTCACACCAGATGGGAACCCCCTGCAAAGCACTGAAGCTGGAACCTCAGAGCCCATGGCTTAGGTGACTGCGGGGGTGGGGCCGGAAGGGGGACTGTGGGGCCTAAGGAGTCAAGGGACCTGGGCTGCTCACGCCTCAAGTTCTGTTTTCTCACTGAAATGATCTGCCAGGGACGACAAATGGAGGAGCCCCTCTCGCACCCTGGCAGCAGCGGGGAAGGTGGGGGAGGGAGGGCCCTTCCTGCGCTCAGCAGGCACCCAGGAGGCACCTGCCTATGAGGCTCTGGGTGCTGGGTGACAGTGTGACTACAGCAGAGACCCCGCCCCTCCTGGGCTCACCCTCTGAGCAGGGCGGCAAAGGTTTCCTGTGAAGAGCTGAGCGTGACTATTTAGGCTTCCCGGGTCACGTGAGTCCTATTGCAAGTCCTCAGCCCGACTGCCGATGGGCACAGACAACATGCCAATGAGGAAGCTCAGCTGCGTTTGAATAAACTCATTTGCGGAAACAGGTGGTGGCGGGACTGGGCATGTGGCCTGCAGTTGCGTCCATTCAGGGAACCCAGGCTGGAGAGTGAGTTGCTCTGTCTCTATGGTGGAGCCAGTCTCGGCCCAAAGAATGCAGCCTCATCCTCTGGGAGCTCAGGGTCTTGGGTTCCAGCTCAGGGCTTGCTCTCTACCCTTCCCTCTCCTTCGCTCAACGCCTTCCTCCTTCCTGAAAGCCTCACAAAGGGGCTTCTCCAAATCCCTTTGAGCCTAAGGCTTTCCTTCTCCCTCGCGGCTGCTTAGCCCCCACAAAAAGCCAAGAAGCTGGGAAATCAGCTCCCCACTTCCTCTTCCCCTGTGTTCCGTGACCCCACCTTCCAATCCTTGCCCAGCAGGGAGCTTCCTCTGCCTCCCTAACTATGGCCAAGACGCACCTCCTCCAGGATGCCCACCCAGGCTGAGTCTTCTGGATTGGGTCTTTCCTGTATCTTTCTGAATCAGTTTGTAATGGCACTTGTTTTCTAATTAAATGGATGCCCCATCTCACCTTCTAGACAACTCATTCTTATTAGTGTGAGGACAATATCTAGGCCAGCCAACAGTCAGCCACCCCAGACAGGTGAGCACAGCTAAGAAAATAGAATCACCTCGTTCATCACTTCAGCTATGTGAGCAAAAAGTGTGTATTGCTGTAACCACAGAGACTGTGATTATTTGTTATGCAGCATTACTGTGGCAATAGGTAACTGATACATGTTTGGTTAAGAATTTGGTTAAGTAGAGTTCAATGGTTTAGGATCAGCTTCTAACTCCACCATATACCAGATGTGTGACCTGGAGCAAGTTACCTAGCCTCCCTGACCCTCAGTCTCTTCCTCTACCAAGTGGGGTAATAATAGAAGTCATGGATGTTGTGAAGATTAAGTGAGATAGTTCATGTAAAAGTGCTTAGAACACATAGCAAGTGTCTGTTCGAGGGCTGACCAGAGCCTGTGAGGATAAAGTCCTCGGTCATTCCCACCTCTGCACAGTCTGATTAAAAAAACAAAAACAAAAAACTCCCACCCTCTGCCACTCCTGGCTCCATCCCTGTTTCATTAAATCACTGACAACTCTTTCCTCAGGGGCCATCTCCAAGCTCTTAATCTCCGTGGCTCCGAAGAAAAACCTGCGGAAGAAAATGCAGGGGAAGATCCAGGACCCTGGACAGAGCCCTCTATCTGGCCCTTCAGGAAGGAGCACGCTTGCCTGGGAAAGGCACACCTCTGTCGGGAGACGCCTGGCTGTGTGGACCCGGTGCCAGAAATCAGTGTGAGGAGCGGAGAATTGAGCTGCAGGCGGCGGTGCGTGGGGGAAAGGAAGCTTGTGGACGGCAGGCAGGGCAGAGGCCTTCCTTCCAGCTGCCTGGTGGGCACAGACATCCGCCTGGAAACGGTTGATGAGGCGGTGTTTTAAAAGGAAGAGTCAGCAGCACCTGAAGAAGGGGCTGACCAAGGGCGAGGAGATGCTGAGCGCATGCACGTATGTATGTGTGAGTGTACATGTGTGTGCATGTGCACACATGTGAGAGTGTGTATGTGTGTGCATGTAAGCATGCATGTGCTCGTGTGTATGTGTGTGCGTATGTGCATGTATGTGCATGTGTGTGTGGCATGGCAAGAAGATGCGCCTGGGTAAGTGGGTTTGGGCTGCATTTACGTGCACATATGAGTGAGAGGGCAGCTGAGTAAACAACGATTTTCCATGAGCAGGAGGCACATGGCAGACAGAGGTGAGACCCTAACAGGAACAGTCCCGCTGCTGCCCACACCCAGGACCTGCAGCCTGATGGCCTCGTCCTCCTCGGGAAGGTGATGCGGGAATCGCTCAGTGTATTCCAGACCCACCCAGGGGCTGAGGAATCACTCCGCAATCACCCGCATCGATATTTCTGCAGCGAAACGTCTGGATAGTAACACTAAGTGAGATCAATACAGACCATAAATAACCTCCGATTGGCTCAGGCTGGGTTTTGCCTCCAAGTCAGTTCAAGTCAGGTCCAGTGTGTCCAGCAAATAAATTATAAAAAATTCCTTTCAATTTTCAGATCCCTTTGGGTTTCCGGGCTGCAGGTAGGGGTTGTGGCTGATGAGAATAGAGTAAGAATGATGAGTGTACACAATGACCTCTACGGCTGCTGCCATGCATGGGGTGTCCACCATGCAGTCGGCCCTGCTCATAGGTCGGCTGGAATATCCACCAGGACCTTAAAAAAGTGGGCACGGCCTTTTCCATTCCGTAGAGAAGGAGAAAGGGAGGGTTGCCAAGGTTACAGGAGTACCTAACTCCTCACAACAGGTAAAAAGAAGCAGGAGCATAAAAGAGGCAAATTGCATTCAGAGAATCATCTGGAATAAAGTGCTAAAGTGCTAGAAAGAGGGAGGCTTAGCTTAAACTCAATGGTCCGGGGCTGCATCTGCACCTGCCGGTCGGTATATTTCCATTTATACGTGGAAGAAGGGAATGATGGGGCCTTGATGACCACTGACCCTTTGACCAGAGGCTCCCTGTCATGATGTCCTCCCAGAAAACAGGGGCAGCATACGGAACCCTGCTCTGTTTCCCTGTGTCCACACCCCCCGGCCCCCATTCACAGCTGGAGAAACTGAGGCTCATGTACAGTAACTTGCCAGAGGGCACGGGTTGTCTTGACATGGCAGGAATCACGGTGTTCAAATGCCCCATATTCAATATTCTTAACAATAACCATCAGCGACCTTGTTAACATAAGTTGGGCACTTATTTATGTGTCCTTACATGTAGGATCCCATTTCATGGAAATGGTGGTGCTGGGTTGGACACAGGCCTGCTGAAAGGGGTTCACGCATGCTTGGCTTCCTGCTGCTGGGTTTGCACAGGAAGCTGGTGCTGTGGGAAACACATCCGAGATAAGGGGCCCCCTGGGAGACAGTAGGAGAGGACAGAGCAGGACCCTCCCCTGGCCTCGGGGGAGGCAGGTGAGGCAGCTTCCTGGGAATCTAAGATAATAAGCAAGGAAAACAATCGCTTGATTGAAATGAATGGAAAAGGACTTGGCCTCCTCTGTCAGAGGGAGCCGTTACGGGGTTTTATTTTATTTTTGGCCCTAATAATATTACCATCTCCAGGCTGGTTATTATCTGTCACTTTCCAGGGAAGATTGAAAAGAAAATAGTTTTATCCCAGGCAATTGCAAACCGCTCCATTTGATGAGTTGCTGTTCCCACTTAGAAATTACATGCACCCGTGTCAGGTGACCGTGCCCGGCTGGGTGGCTTTCGCTGGTTACGGGAGAGCGGGGAGTGGAGTTCTCAAAATGCAGTGTGTGTGAGAGTTACCGGGGGAGGGAAGTGGGCATGCAGCGAGGACACACATCCCAGCCTGCACGGCAGAGAAGGCTGCCCTGGCGTTTGCCAAGCCTGCTTGGCTGCGGAAGTGGATGGTTCTGAGGGACTCTGACAACACCGAGACTCAGAAGGTGTCGGAGCAGGAGAGGATCTCAGAAAGCACCTGGTAAACCCACATCGCAGGCCGACGCGGGAACCCCAAGGTCCCACCACAGCTTAGAGCTGGACCCACACTGGTTCCCTGCCCCATCAGGTCTAATGGAGATGGGGTGGGACAGGCAGACCCCCAGGCCCTTCTGTCTCCTTCCTCAGGCTTGCTTCATGGGACGATGGCAGAAGAAAGATGGGGAAAGCGCAGCCTATATTCTAAGTCAAGGGAGGGGAGCCTTGTTCCTGCCCAGGGCCATTTGGATATTTATAACATCAATTGGGGGCCACACAAAGTCATCAAGGGAAACATTAGCCATTTGGTCAAACACTTAATTAATTCACCCTAATGCCTTGGCAGGGCCAGACCCGATCAGTCCTGGGCCTCATACGGCCCCGTGGGCTGGATGTCCCACCCCTGTTAAATGCTGCCGTGTATCATGCCGCCTAATTGTGACACGATCCCCTGGAGTAGGCGCCGTGGCCAGCTGCTTCCTATGGGGAAGGAGCACAGGCAGGCTGAGGTTAGCTTGCCCAGGTCCCCCAGCCTGGCGCTCCAGCAGCCTCAACCCTGGGTGGATCAGCACATGAGAACTACAAGTCCACGTCAGGATGCCTCTGGTCTGAAGGCAAAGAGATGCCCCCATCTTTTCACCTTGGCTCCACCTGCTGACTCCTCATCCCCACACTTTCCCGCATGCAGGTGACCTCGGTCATTGCACGCGGACTGGGCCACACCAGCCAAGACCAGGCTGGGTTCCTGTGGCAATTGTATGAAAGTTATAAGGATGAGGCAGGGCGCCTGCCAGCCCCCCTCAGCCTCTTGGTTCTTGACTGTCACTGGGCCCCAGGACCAGTCACCTTCTCTTGACGTGGACAGAGAGTCATGCAAGAAAGGACTCTCCTGGACCACCCTCACCGTCCCTCCTTCCTACCCTTTGTGCACCTTCCCTCCTCCTCTCTTCTCTCCCGCAGCCTGGAGAGAAGAGGCAGCTGACGTCAGTGAACATCCCAAAGGCCACAAGCCATATTAGAGGCTCCTCTTAAATCCACCCCCTCATCGACAAGGTGGAAGGCTCAGACCCACTTGAGAAGGGAGGACACTGAGGCTGAGGTGAAGGGACCAAGGCTGCCCATCTAGCCAGTGAAGGAGCTGGCATTTGGACCCAGGGTTGTCTGTCACCAGAGTCTCTACATTGTCCAGAGCGCCATGCTGCCCTACTGTGTGAGCCCCTCCACTTGAGTGCTGAGCCCACTCTTGCCTACACCTGCCAGGGCCTTGGCCTTCAATTCCTTCTCACATGTCACCCCAAGCTCGTCTCATGCACTGGCTCCTCCTCTTCAGCCAATAAACATGCATACAGCTCCCCACTCTAAAGACACATACACAAGGCACACATACACACAGGCACACATGCGCACACACAAAAGCACACATATACACACAGGCACACACAGGCACACATACACACAGGCACACATGCACACACAGCACACATACACACAGGCACACATGCACACACAGGCACACACAGGCACACATGCGCACACACATGCGCACACATATACACACAGGCACACACAAGCACACATGCATACACACAAGGCACACACAGGCACACGTACACACAGGCACACATGCACACACAGGCACATATACACACACATACACACCCTGGACCTGCTTCCTCACACTCATGACCTTTCTCTTTTTTATATGAACTATCAAAAGAGAAGTCCCTACCCAGTGGCATGGTTGAAGGGGAGAGGTTCCAGGGAAGTGAAGATGGGATGAAGGCAACTCAGGGATGGACTTCATGGCCCCCAACTCATTGGCCTTTTTCAGACCTCTTCTCTGTCCTCTCAAGATAACATGGATGGTCACCTGATTTGTAAAAATATCCTGGGCAGAGAGAAGAGGTCTGTGGGAAAGACATGCCTTCCTCTGGATTGTTTTCCTACCCCCCTTCTGTAGAAGTCTGTGCCAAATCCCCCCAGCCTGTCATGTGTGGACCTGCTGCACAGTAGGCACTCAATAAAAGGCTCACTGGCTTGGGTTTTTTGCCTCTGCCACACAGTAGGTAGCTGGTGTTTATTGATTAGAATTGAGGTTAGTGAGTTGAGTGTTGGAGAAATTGGAACCAGGAGCGCTAGTTCCAGTCCCACCGACGACACCACATGTAATCTCTCTGAGTCTCATTCGCTTTAACTATCCTGGGGAAAATGCCTGTTCTGGCTGCCTGGGGTGTTTCATGGGGGAAAATTAGATGACATATGGAAATGTGTTTCATATACCAAGTGCAATGCGTTGTGATCGCAAGGAGCTTTCATGCACATTCTCTCCACTAACACAATCAGGAAGTTCTTCCCCAAGTCTAATTTCCATCCTGACTGCCGTGGCTTCTTGGTAAAGATCAGGAAACACAGGCGAATGCACCCCAAACTGGGATGGCACTCTTGGTCAAAGAGAATGTGGCGATGAAAATAAAATGTGTGTCTTCTTTAAAAAATAGCTTCTTCTACTGTTAGGTGTAAAGAGTATAATTTGTTTGACTTGCCCCATCCATCGACTTATCACCGAGGGCCCAGTAACACGAAGAGCAGAGGATTATGCAAATAAAAACCAGCTTTCAAGAAAGTGGGCTAATCCAATATTACCAAGAGGGCTGAGTCTGAGAGGAAAAGAGGAAGCCACAGAGGTGGGTGAGCTGCGGAGAGAGCGAGCCAGTTCCTGGCATGAGATGAACAAAGAAGCTGGCTGGAGAGGGTGTCCTGGCTGGCACCTGGCCAGGCAGTAAGAAGGGGGAATCTGGTCTCCATTTCCTTGATAGTCAGAGATGAAGGGAGAAGGAACAAAGCTGGTGGACAGAGAAAATCTTTATTGAGTTATTTGTTGCTGAGATGGCCCCTCCTCTTTCCTGGAAATCTGGCCCAGTGCTGAGCGGTAGGTGTGGTATCAGAGACTTGAAGCTTTCCCATGTGAAGGCCAACCCGAATGCACCAGGTGGGGCAGATCACAGATTCAGAAAGTCAGACCAAGCAGGTTCCCGCCCTTGGGAAATGTGTGAGGAGCACAGGGTGGTGTCCGAGTGAGGCGCCATGGATAATGCTCAGAGATGGCTCCTGGTTGCCATGCACCCAAGGCAGGCCCAGTCTCTTACTCTGTACACTTCTCCATCTACTTCCCTACAGTTGAACCAGCTGGAGACTGAATGGCCAGGGGTCTGGGCAGGGCCAGGCATGTCATTTGCCCTAGAGTCAGTGAATTTCACTTTGCGTATTCAGAGGACCTATTACTCGACAAAGCGTAGAGGTAGATGGGCTGGATGAGCTAACCTCTCCATTTCCCAGAAAGTCCGAGCCTATAGTGGTTTTGAAAGCCCAGTGTAAGGAGAATAGGACTACTGTCTCAAAGTAAGTGCTGAATGGATTTGTGGGTGAATGGATGGATGGATGGATGGAGGGATGGATGAATAGATGTATGTATGGATGGATAGGTGAGTAGATGGATGGATAGATGAATGAATGGATGAACAGATGGATAAATAGATGAGTAGATGGATGCATAGATGAATAGATGCATAGATGGATAGTTGAAAGAATGAACAAACACCTGAATGATCATCATGCGCTAATGGATTCTAGGCATGGAAAAAGCCTCTTTGGAAGATTCCAGACGTGGGACAGAGCCACCAGCTTGAGTAGTCTATGTGCAGGAGTAGTGCAGGCATCAGCCTATTTGGTGGTTGATAAGGAATTCCAAGACTACCAGCCACAACCTGAGAAAGCCAACTGACAAACACTGCCTTGGGAGTAACAGCTTCCAAAGGCACCTGCTAGAATAGAAGAAAGAAGACAGCTGATGAGAGGGAATGGGATGTAGAGCAGGTCAGTTTAGGTGCAGAGCAGGTGAGTGGGTGGACGCAGCTACATGTCCTTGGGAGGCTCAGAAAGAGGGAGATGGGAACCTGTGGGTCTCCAGTAAATATAAACTCCACCAAATTCATAACCCTGTTCTCCTGAGCTCCCCACACCTCTTCTCACACGTTTCAGCCCAAGGCTTCAAAGTGGACACACTGGAGTCACTGGCCTGGCTTCTAGTCCACACTCTAGTACTTCCTAGAGTCATGAACTGGACTAATGTGCCTAAAACTCACTTTCTATATCTACAAAATGCTGACAATAATAGAACCTGTATCACAGAGTTATTTGGAAGATTAGAGATAATTTAAACAGTACTCAGCACAGTTCCTGCGACATAGAAATACCCCACCCCAAACATTACTGGTTACTCCCCATTAGTCCTGCCTTTGCTCCTGCAGAGCTTCTCACCCAAGATGGCCCTTCCTTTCTCTCCACTTTCCTCTGACGTGACCTACCTTTCAAAGCCCAGTTTACTAGCAAAGTCTGTCCCTTTCAAGAAGGCTTCTCTGACCAACCTCGCTCCACTATCTCCTTTCTCTCCACTGCTTTGTGAGTTCCTAAGGGCAGGGGCAACGTCAAGGAGTCCGTCAGCCTCTCCTTGGAGCCTTCAAGCAGGAGGCGCCTCGTTACCGTAGATGATTTTCCTTGTCAGAGGAAGCTGAGATGGCGGTCTCAGGGCCTTCCTTGCCCGAACCTCCCCCGTGTCTCCTCTTCCAGATAAGATGCTAGTAATAAAGTCAAGTTGAACTGGCCTGTCCCTTTAATTGGTGCTTTGGCAAAGAAAAGATTCCCTGCTAAGTATTAAAAGGCTTTAAAATTCTTTTTATTGAACTACCTCTGAGAGTCCACGCTGGATCCCAGGGATGGCAGGATCCAGCCTGGAGGTTCCCTGGGCAGGACCACGAGAGATGAAGGGGCCCTTTGCACCTCCTGAGAGGCTGATGGGCAGGAGCCAGAGACCTGGATCTGACCCACCCCCACTACGCAAGGGAGTTGGTGATCTCTCCCTTATCCCCTGTTAACATGATCCCAGGCAAACAACAGATGCCCATTTAAGGACGTGTGGGTGCCAGGAAACAGTGCAGCCCCTCTGTGACTCAGGAGAGTTTGAGATTGCTGTGGCCCCTTTGAGCCATGGTGGTAAGGATGCTGAGTTCCATGCTGTGACAGAGGAATGTAAAGTCGCATGGACCCTACATGGTGAATGAGGATGCCAGGAAAGGCCATCTGCTTCTTTGAGAGAAGGGAAGCCTTCATTAGAGTGAGTTCTCAAACTTGTCCTGGTCCTGCAGGAGCTTTGACAACATGGCACAGCGTCAGCACCCAGGGGCATGGGAGGGGTGAGGTGGAAGGTGGCTTGGCAGTTCTTACCCCCATGGGCTGAGACTCTCCTAGGTGCCAGGCTCTGAGCATGGGGTTTTCACCTACACCATTCAGTCCTCATAACAATCGTGTGAGGCCAGCATCATTAGACCCCCTCGACTGAAAAAGAAGTCTAACGTTCAGAGAGGTTAAGTAGCTGACTCAAGATGTAACAGCGGAGGAATAGCAGAGGTGGGATTGGAACCCTGACCTTTCTCAGGCTGCATACATCCTTTCTCAAGAGCAGGGAGACAGAAAAGGGAGCAGCAGGCTTGGGTGAGCAAGCCCAGTCACCCTCTTCTCCCTCCCTCCCCGTCCACCAGAGGTGACCAGGAGAGGAACTTTGCCTGAGGAACTTCCCCAGCGGTTTGTCATCTGGGACTTGCTGGGGAAGGAGAAAACCAGAAGGTATTTGATGGCATAGAGACATGCGGTACACAGACCTGGGCCCAGGCTCTGGTGGCCTAGTGACTACCTCAATGACTGGGGCGAGTCCATAGCCTACTCTGGGCCATGCTTTTCACCTGGACTGAGATATCTCAAAAAGTCCCCCCAAGGCTAGAGCTCCAAGAACTTATGTCCATGTCCGAGAACATAGTATGACCTCGGTCAGAGAACATCTCAGCCTATTGACCTGATGGAATCAGAGCAAAGGCCTTTGAGGAATTAGACTTCATCCTGCAAAGGGAAATTTAAATGTTTTAATTATAAGGGATTACAATAGGAGTGATCACTTAATGGGGTCTCCTGGGCAGGCATAACACCCGGTGTTTGTATGAATGTTACAACTCCGTCTGCTTCTCTGCATCACCATCGCCACCACCCATGGCTAGGCCACCACCTCCTGCATCTAGAAGACTGCAAGAGCCTCCTGTCTCTTTCCCTACCCTGCTCCTGTCCCTAGCAGGGAGGGTGCTGTGTGATCACTAAATCTCATTTTGTTATCTTTTTCCTGGGCATTCAGTAAAACTACATTTCCCAGCCTTCCTTGAAATTGCAGCCAGGTGGTGGCATTCTGAGTAACCAAATATGAGCAGAATAACTTAAGTCACTCCCATAAAAGCTATCCCATGACTTTCTTGCTTTTGTACCCCCATTAGGTGGTAACCATGCATGTTGATGGAATAGAACCATAAGATGAAATGAGCCTGGATCCCTGAGTCAGCTCATGGAGGAGAGCTGTCCTGGATGACCCATATATACAACATTTTGTGAGCAAGAAGCAAACCTTTCTTGCCTCAAGCCACTGGGCTTTGGGGGTTATTTTGTTAATGCAGCACAACCCAGGCTATTCTGACTCATACACTCACCGAAGTCCAAGTAGAATAGGATAAAGGGGGGATAAGTGGTGATGGGGGTAAAGGGAGGACACTTGACTTGGGGTGTGAACACAATACAATATACAGATGATGTATTATAGAATTGTACCCCTGAAACCTATATAATTTTATTAACCAATTGGACTGAGAAAGGAGGAAGACAGTGCAGGAGAGGAAGATAGGGAAAGAGAGCAAGAGAGAGGAGGAGAGAGAGAGAGAGAGAGAGAGAGAGAGAGAGAGAGAGAGAGAGAGAGAGAGATATGTTCAGAGCTAGCGCCAGAGCGGTGGTGCTGTGAGCACAGGGCATCAGCGGGTCCCTCTGCAGTGAGAGCAGGAGAGCAGACTGCGCACGGACCAGCAGGCAGAGATGTGCCCAGGCTTCCCTGGCGACAGGAAAAGAGTCTGAGGACACACATGTGTGTCCGTGAACGTGGTGGGGAGCCAGGACCTGGGTGGATTCTGATGGTCCAGCTCCCGCGCCAGTGGGTTTCCATCGCCGTGCCAACTGCCCCGCCCCTCCTCTGGACCAGCGACCGGGAGATTTCGGGGTACAGAATGTGGAGAGATGCCACTAGCATAAAACTGGGCTTGGGTTTTGGAGTGGCAACCTAACTGTGCTGGCCGAGTTCTCCAAGCTCGGAGACGCTGTCATGCTGCTTGGCACCAAGGCCACCCCTGCCTGGCCCACTTGTCCATCTCCCCTCCCGTCTCCATCTGACGAACTGGTAAAGCCACCCACACCCCAGGCCAGCTCCCTTCTAAGATTTCCTCATATCCCCTCCCCACCCCTCAGTATTTTGATCCCTCAGCCGGGCATCTGGCAGGCTGCTGGCCACCAACCCATCCCCTGTACTCCATCCCCACTGCCTGTTTCCTATCCCAGGCCACTTGAGTTGCTGCAGCAGCCTCCATCCTGGAGTCTCCACCTGCCTGTGGCCTCCCTTAACCTCCACCCAATCTTGGTTCATTGACCTCACAGCAGCCAAGGACAAGACAGACTGTGCCCGCTGCTCCTCTGTGTTAAAAATGGGTTCCTCTTTGCTCTCAGGGTTAAGTTCAAACGTTTTATCAAGATGGATACTGGATCGAGGCCCCACTCAATGTCCACTGCTTTCTGCTTCTTCTCCCCCCCCCCCCTGTCTTGGCCCCATCAGACGGCCACTTTAGTTTCCGGGGCGCCACACTTTCATTTTAGAAGGTCTGCCCAGACCAGGCAGGCTCTCTTCACCCTGTGAGCCTTACCTCATACTTTCCCTCCTTGGGAAGCCGACCCTGATCACCCAGGTCTGGGTTGGGTCCATGCCATGGACCCTCCCCATCATTTGTCAGGTTCTGGTCCATGCCCTCAGCATGCCCAGGAGTATGTCAGCTCCCTGTGAGCAGAGAGGACCTGTCTGTCTAGCTCTTGCTGCATCCTCAGCGTCTGGCGCAGAGCCTGGCACCCCGTCGCTGCCCAGGAAATATTGGTTAAGGAAATGAATGACTTGGGGATGGCGGATAAATGAACAGTTTCACTCGGAGCACCTGACACGGGAGAGCACGCCAGGGAGCTCCTCCCAACCATGTCTGACCAATATCTGTGGCCCGAGGACCGTGGCAGGCGAGAGCGAGCAGACTGAATGCATTTCTCAAGGCCCCTCGAGGAGCTGCCCGCCTGCGTTGGAGGCGTTTTGCAGCCCCTGCCCCCTGCCCCGGAAAGCCTCCCAGCATGCTGCCCGGCCCTAATGGAAAATCCCAGCACCGCTCTGGCAGTGGGCAGCGCCACGGAAATCGGCCTCCGACCGTCTGCCGAAAGCCCCCACATGGCGTAAGCTTGGAGATGTACGAGGGGCTAATCCCAGCAGCTTGACGTGAGTCACAGTGTCTCCCTTCAAAGCGCAGTCAGCCCGCATTGCTGGGCCCCCACAGTGTGCACAGACGGGTGCAGCGGTCATGGAGGGAGGGGACAAAGGAGGGAGGAAAGGCAGCCTTCACTCCCAGGGACTCTATAAACCCACCTCGCTGGCGCCCCTCCCCTGGGGACAATCCTCCACGCTGCGCAGCCACTTCTGTTCCTGGGCCTTTTTCATTGCGCGCTCACTCCTTTTAGCTCCTGGCTCTATTTGCCTAGGAAGGAGGGGGAGGGGGTAGGGGGAGGGGAGGCATGGGAAGGCGCTAGCCTTTCAAAGTACTTACTAAAACAGACCCCCCTCCCCCCGAAGCCCAGCTGCCGGGGTTGGAATCCCACTTCTTCAACTTACCAACTGTGTATGCTCTTGTCCACGTGACTGCCTGTCTGCGCCTCAGTCTCCTCATCTATAAAATGGGCGCAGTGACAGTACCGACCCACAAGGCTGCCATGAGGACTCAACGAGCCAGCCTATGGGAAGCGCTTACACGCTGTCTGGCCTATTGTGGGTGCTCAGCATCAGCTTGTCTTATTACTGTTATTGCTATTCTGTGGCTGACACTATGGGAAGCACTTGCTGGAATGAGCTCATTTTACCCCCACAATGCCCCTCAGGATGCTGTTTCCCTCATTTGCCAGATGAGAGAACAGAGGCTTTGAGAGGCCGGGACCTGCCAGGACCCAGGGGGTCTCGGGCTGGAAGGCCCTTGTTCTCGGTCTCACCTCCCGTGTCCCTCCCTGCCAAGTGCTCAGCAGCTCACACTCAAAGGATGACGCTCTTATTCCCTGCCGCCACCGGGATGACAGGCAGGCAGGAGGTGAGGCTATGACGGCAGGTCCCAGGGTGGATGTGGGTGGCCCCGAGGAGGAAGGGGGGGATGCACAGCCCTGGGTCTGGAAGCCTGACCAAGGCCAGCTCCATTCTGGGGTTCCCACGGCCGCAGCCCCTGGGAACGGGAAGGTTCACAGCCACAGACCGTCTCCGGGGAGCAAGAAAACAGCCTGAGCGGGGCTCAGGTCAGAAGGACCCAGCTTGGGACTCCTGCCCTGCGCTTTGGGGAAGCCCTGTCACATACCCGAGCCTCAGTGCCCCTGTATCTACAGCTGCTCACAGTGCCCGGAGTGGCTGAATGGTCAGGGAGGACTCCCTCTCTCCTCTTGAGTCCCCAGCGGCTTCCAAACTCAGCCATAGCCACTGATGAGTTTCCCACAATCTCCGAGAGCCAGGGTGGGGGGCAGAGCCCGGGCTGCCAGGGACCCAGGAGGTTCTCAGGCCTGGGTTTCCGTGGGCAGGGCCGCTCTTTGGGGACACCAGGACACGCTAGACAAGCTGCCGCAAACCCATACAGCCGTTTGGTGTGAGTTAGCAAAAGGCGTCCGAAGCCTGGGATGTGGAGATCAGAGCACCGCCTGAGTCAGTCCCCTTCCCCCTCTGCCGAGCATCCAGCGTTGCATCGCTGCAGGGAGTCCGCAGCAAGAGCGCGGCTGCCATCTTTGCAGGAGGCCCCAGGAAGCCCGGGGGGCCCAGACCGCAGAGGGCGATTGTGGGAATGAGCTCGGAGCGTGGAGTCCTAAGCTCCACAGGATAATTAAGTTGACTGGTGTTAGGTGAAGGGAGATAACAAGGTACATGCTCCTCGGGGTGCGAGATGCTGGGGAGCGGGGAGGGGCCGTCTGCACAATGAGGAGCTGGAGTAATTAGCGTGAGAAGCCAGGGCCAGATGACAGGCAGGAAGGTGTGGGGCCCGAGGCAGCCGGAGGCATGCCAGGCAGCAAGGGGAGTCCATGGGCACCGAGATGCCAACAGCCAAGGAGCAGGAGAGCATCATCCACAGGCTCCGGGGAAAGCCAGGGACCAAGGCACCTGGCGAGACTACCTCAAGCCCTTCAGAGCCGAGATGCCACGTGGAAAAAAACCCCACAAAACCAGAACTGAAGCATTCGCTCCTTTCTAGTGCAAACAAGTACCAGCCTCAAGGGCACAAAGGGGGACAGAGAGCTGGAGAGTTCAAGGTCAGCTGCTCGTGGCAGGGCATTCAGCTTCACTTTCACTTCTGACAAGTGACAGGTGCCTCTCAGGATGCCTCTTTGATCCGGGCTTCTCCTTGAGGTCAAGGTTAATTGCTCCTGCCCCCGAAAGGGAAGACCCATCTGCTGGAAGGTGGCCCCGCCTCAGGGTTCACGGTGTTGGAATCCCAGTCAGAATCTAAGTGGCTTCTCAGGCCTCTGTTCTCAGTATATCAGCCGAGGAGGTACCCCAACTACCTCATCCTCCAAACAGCCACGGGAGTACTCAGGAAGCAGGACCTAGCTCAGTGCCTGGCACTTAGTAGGTACTGAGGCCATGCTTGTTCATTACCCCTGCCCCTGCAATGCTGACCCAAAAGATGGATGAAAGAAGACGTTCTGAGGAAGGCTGATGCCCAGACAATACAAGGAAAGCCACCATGTGCTTATTAAATGAATCTATCTAATTTGTAGGATGCAAGATAAAGCCACCAAGAAAATCAATTGCATTGCATTCTTACATCCCAGAGACGCACAGAAAACCCAATGAAAAAGATTCCATTTAGAAGAATAAAAAATCAGTACTTGAGAGCTCCTTTTATTTGGGACACAATATGTTTGCTTAAAGAAATTATAAAATCCCATCGGAGGATCAATATTAGGAAAATCATGAACATAATTCATTACTCTAGTAAATTAAAGGAGAAAAACCATATGATTACTTCAATAGATTCTTAAGAAGCATTTAATTAATTTTTACTTATAAAAACTCTTCAAGAAATTGGAATAGAAGTCAATTCCCTTTACATGAAAAACAATGTATTTATCAGAAACTGGCAATAAATAGCACAAGCCATGTTTAAGTAAAAGCAATCCTAGAGAAAAAGAAATAAGACAAGGAAACATTTTATCAGCATTCTGGAAGTCTCAGACAATGGAATAAGGCAAGAAATTACAATAAGTTCAATAAGTAATAACGGCACCAACAGTGCCAGGCACCATTCCAAGTTCTTACGTAAGATCGGAAAACTGGGGTACAGAGAGGTTTAGTAACTTGCCCTAAGTCATACAGCTTCCAAGTGGCAAAGCTAGAATTTGAATCCAAGTGATCCGATTGCTTGCAACATGAGCTTTTATATATTCTAAAATGCTCAGGTGTTAGCTGAGAACAGTTATCATGATTTGCAGATGCTACTATCATTTCATCACACGCAAAACCAAAAGACTGAAATTTTAAAAGCCTGCCAGAGCTGATGAGTGTCAGTAGGACGTCTGCATAGAAGACAGCATGAGACCATCACCAGTTTCCTTTGCTCCACCAGGGAAGAACCTTGACCGCAGCCCCCAGCACCCTGCCTGGGACATGGCGGGCTCCCGATAACTATTTGGTGAAAGATGTATCAGAGAAGGCAGCATCTTTTGGCAAGAGCCAAATAGTCCAGCAACACAGCTGCGTTTCCTTGAGGATCTCCTGAAGAACTTCCCTCCAGCTCCAGCCGGTCCCCCTCCAGCACGTGCCCCCCCTGCTGCCGAGGAAGGGAGGCCCTGCACCCCTGCAACAACCCATTCAAACCAGGGGTCCCTTCCCTGTCCCCACAGGAGCTCGCTCTGGGCATGAAGGAGTGAGGGCATGACCTGCAGCCCTCACTGAGTCCGAGCCCATTAACGCAGGCGGGCTGCTCTTGCCGCTGTCTCCACGACTGCCTGTGTGATTTCATATTCACCCAGTAAGCAGGGTGAAAGGGGAATGTTTAAACCACTTAAAGAAATAAACAGCTTTCCAACACCTTCAATTATTTTGGAAGCACCTGCTCACGTATAATTAATGTGCCAATTAAAATGATTATTATAACCGTTAAAGCAGGCCCCCTAAGGACCACTACTTGACAACACATGTTTAGACTCATCTGAGTTACTCCACTGCCATGCAAAATAATAATAATGATTTAAAAAACCGCGTATCTTAAAGAACAGTCTCCCACTCAGACTTGCCACGAACCAGGCCACCTGTCTCCCTCATTAACAGATTCCGGAGGGCCAGGAGCCATGGTTTGAAGAAGGTTTCACTGAACATGTGCAAAGGTTCACCTAAGGGATCTGGGGCCGTGTGTGAGAGAGTGTGTGCATGTATGTGTGTGTGTATATGTGTAAGTGTGTATATGCATGCATGCGTGTATGTGTGCATGTGTATGTATTTATGTATATATGTGTATGTGTGCATATGTGTATATGTGTGTATATGTATGTATTTGTGTATATATGTGTGTATGTGTGCATGTGTGTATATATGCGTGCATGTGTATATATGTATGTATGTGCGTGCATGTGTGTATATGTGTGTGTACATATATATGTGTGTGTGTGTGTGTATGTATGTGTGTGTGTGTGCGTGCCATGGGAGTGGAGGCCCTGTCCCCCCACAACCTGCTCTGCGTGTTCCTGGGGTAGGCGAGCCCTGCCGCCCGTGTCTTCTTTGCGGTGGCCTCCCTTTGACATGACAGCCTCTGTGGATCCGGGACACTGTCTCTGCTGACGGGTGACCCTGGCCGTGTGATAATGAGGACAGCCCACCCTGGCGGCCCTCTCTCCCTCTTCCCTGAGGCAGAGGCTGCGGAGACACCCAAAAGGGGACCCAGAGGTCCCCTGTCGGTTCTGGGGAGCAGGCTGGAGGCTGACGTTGGGCTGTGAGGGGAAGTCAGACAGGCTGATGTACAAATCTGGCTTCACATTATTGTCTATGAGTCTTGGGGCCAGTTCCTTCACCCTCTGAGTCCCAGTATGCCCAGCTCTGAAATGGACAGGAGTACCCGTATCAAATGGTCTCTGTGAGCATTCTGGGAGGTGATTTTCACATCCTGACCCAGCCCTTGACCCACACTACAGTGATGGTATTAACAATGATTACGAGGAAGAGACAGGCTCCCCAAGCCAGCCCTTCCGAGGGGTCGACCCTGGGTTGCCTGTCACTCAGGGGGAAATCCCTCCCACCCCTCAGTGGCACTGCCGGCCTTCAGCTAGATCATCAGAGTCGGACAGCAGGGTCCAAAGTATGGCCTGACCATACCCTAGAAGCAGAACTTACAGCAAGTAGCTCACCATGCCCGCCCCCCACAACCAAGGCTCGGCTTCCCTATGAATGAGAAGAATGGTGTTCAGTTTGCAGGGTCCTTTTCAGGTCCTGGTGCCTCACGCTTGATGTGGGGCCAGCCTAGTTGGCTGGATGCTCCGTCCCCACCTCGCCATGATGTCATCGCTGGGCGGCTGGGCGAGCCACAGCATAGAATCCAGAACTGACATGGACGGTCACCTGCCCTGGGCTCACATGGGCTAAGAGGCCACAGGACCTTTCAGCTGCATTTGTGACCGTGGCTTAGGCACCCTCAGCAGTCCCCGAGGCACCCCATCCATTGCTGAGAACCTGCAGCTGTGAGAAAATTCTTTACCTCGTCAACTAGGAGTTTACTTCTACATCCCTCACAACCACATAAGACACTCATTCACTCACTCACTCATTCATTCATTCTCTAAGTTATGTGTTCAGACACAAAGACTTACAGGACACCTGGTCCTTACCAACAAGAGGCTTGCATTCTGGGAGAGACACTCCACTATTACAATCAATTGACCTGTGGTGAGCTCTGGGCTAGCAGACACCCGTCCAAAATTTTGAGGAAGCTTTTACTCAACAACCTTTCATGCCATACTTGTTCCCCTGCCAAACTACAAGCCCCACAAAAGCAAGGCCAGGATGTGCTCATTCAGCGCTCTATTCCCAGTGGTCAGCACATAGTAGGTGCTCAAGCAATAGCTGCTGCATTCGTGGACACACACGTCCAGCGTGGGAAGGCATAGGGTAGAGTCCTGAGTGTTTTGAGAATGTTCTGAGGAGCTAAGTCAGCCTAGGTCATGGCAGTTGCCTGAGGGAGAAGGTGGAGCGGGGAAAGGATGGGAGGGATCTCTGGGGGTGACACCACAGCTGACCCAGGAGGGCAAGTCAGAGTTCAACAGGTGGAGGGGGCGGGGCATGGCAGGCAGGGGTGGTAGCACCTGCACCTGCGAGGCGGCGGGAAAGTGGGTTGGCAGTCCCGAGACCTGCAAATAGGCCATTCGAGTGGTGAGCCACTTGGGAATGTGATAAAAACAAAAAACAAAAAGATTGAGGCAATCCACAGGGATCTCGTGTGCTGGGCCAGTGACCTTGAACTTGGTCCTAAGGTGATGCGAGTTCTTGTGAAGGGTGGTGCGGTCGCGGAACCATCAGATGTGTGTCCTTTGAAAAGCACCAGCTGTGCCCGTCCGCAGCAGGGAGACGGTGCCTGCCCCGTGGGCATCGCCGAGAATCCTGGAGAGGGGACACAGTCACACTGCCTACGAGGACGACGCTCACAGAAGGCAGAGATCGAAGGAGGAGGAAGGACTTGGGAGGGAGGAGGATTCCGAGCTAGTCTTCTGGGAAACATCCCTCATTTCAGGCTTGTTATTTTATTTCGTCGGCGTGCTGGAGTGCAAGTTCACCTTAAATCCCCTCTGACAAGTTAAGTCAGCTCCTTGTCACTTAAACCCGGCAGGGCTAAGGCAGGCAGTCGTCTGGAAATCACACCCTGGGCTTAATATAGCTCCGAGTCCACTGGCTCAGAGGCCTCGCAGCAATCCGAGTACCTCCATCCCGATGAGCTGTCCAAGCTCCCCCTCGGGAATGCCCTGTCGGGGAAGCACCAGCCTCTTCCCCCAGCCCGGGGTCCTGGGGGAGAGGGGACGAGGGAAGGAAGGAGGGAGGTGGGCTGCAAGGTGGGAAAGAGACAGCATGTTCTCTAGAAACCATCTCATGTCACCCTTTTACTGAACGGATGAAGATCCTGAGGCTCAGAGAGGGGTAGTGATTTGCTCAAGGTCACACAGCACAACAGTTGGCCTCCCGGCCTCTGCGCTTTCTCCTCTGTGCACTTTGCAAGTGAGGACAAACTCTCCGGACATGGTAAGTCATTTACCATCTCGAGGGGCAAGTCTACTATCCAATGGGGCCGCTTATTCCTGGCAGAGTCCAGCTGTGGCCCAACAGAACCTCTGGTTACCTGGGTGTCCATGACAATGGCTGGCACCTTGACTCAACAATTTGGGAGCCGAGGGTTCATATCAGGCCCACATGAAGGCCTCTGAGCAGAGAACGGTGTCATTGCCAGTAGCAGAAGCCCGATGCTAGTTCCCCAAAGAGGATGAATTTCTCTGGTCAGAATGCCTCCCCATGTGCCAGGGAGAGTGATGGCGGGCTGCTAGAGCAAGCCTTTCCTTTCCTCCCACCTTACCTCCTTTTCCTGGCCCGGGCACATCCCCGCGGACTGTCCTATGGCACTTGGACTGAGTCTAACCGTTCCCCTTCGCCCACTGCTCTCCCCACCTAAGGCTGACGGCAGCACTGCCTCCCCAGCTCCCTAGAGAGCGCGTGGACCACAGGCTTTCTGATGGTGCCACAGCCCAGGTGCATCCTGAGTATGGACAGTGGTGACCCAAATGTGGAGACCATGACGCCCACACACTCACAGACACCTGGGCACCCGTTGCTGCCGCTCTTGAACTTCTCAGGGGGCTCACACACCCCTTGGAGAACCTTTCGCTCCTCCCTGCCCCTGCCAAGTGCACACAACGTGTTGGACTCATTTTCTGGGTTTCAAGCACCCCCCAAAGCCTATCCACCTCCATCTTAGGCACCCAGAGACCCCACGTGAGGACCCTGGCCGGGGCTTGCTGGCACCACGGCACTCACTGCGGAAGCAGATAAATAAACGTCAGCCACAGACATAAAGACAAGATGGATAAGTGAATCCAGACGACAGCTCTGTAATCGAAGGACATACAACACGCCGGGGGAAGTCAGCAGGAGGATCTCTTAATTCCGTCTCGGCAAGCCAGGCCAGGGGCCTCCGCAGAGGAGAGAATGAGTAAGACCAGGCCAGGCGGGAAAGAGGGTGAAGTAATGCAGGCGAAGGCTGCCTCACCTGCTCAGTGGTGACGAAACGACTTGTCTGCCAAGCGCATCCTTTGACACAAACCCCTGTGAGCTGCTTAGGGAAAGTCGATCAAGTCCATTGGCCCGATGAGGAAACAGATCTTTACCCCTTAATGGCACCTGGCCAACCAGAGCCTCCGCCCTCGGGGGAGAGGAGTCCGCTGATCTTTACATCTCTGGCCCTGGGTGCTGTGCTCAGCACCGAGCAGGGCCTCAGGAAGGCTGTGTGGACGGCTGGGGTCCAGAGGCCACTGAGTGCATTGGATGGTAGAGCTGAGCTCTCTATCTGCAAAGATTTGTCCAGAAGTTCAAGGTCAAATTCCCTTTATAGTCAAAACCTCGAGGCCATCCTTCCTTCGGTTCACTCCAGCTTCTGTCCCTCCTAAGTCCAAAAAGGCTACTCTTGTCCAGGTCCCCAGAGGGCTCCGTGTTGTCAAAGTCACGGTCATGTCCCCATTCTTGTCTTCACTCAACTCGCTGCAGCTATGGTCAGGGCTGACTATTCTCCCCTGGGATGTGGGACACCCCACTCCTAGGTGTCTTCACACTGGCTGCTGCTTCTCAGCCTTCTGGCTGGGCTCCTTTTCTGGCTGTAAACCTTGGGTGCCCAGGGGGTCCCTGCACCAGGTGCCTTCTCTCACCCCCCTCCCTCAGTCATCTTACCAGGCTCATGGCTTCAAATCTATCCGTATTCTGCTGACCGCCCCCCCCCTCTAAGCAGACATCTCCAATCTTGACATCCCCCCCGAATTCCAGATTCATAGCCTCCACAGCTCCATCTCCATGGGTTAGAGCCACGTGGAGCCCGACACAGAATCCTTTCCAAGGCCTCCTTCCTCCTCTCCTGTGAGTCTGTGAATAGCACTGTCCCCCACACCTGGCTGCTCAGGCCTAAAAGCCAGGAGTCACCCTGAATCCTCCCTTCTCACCCCTTCCACAAGTGCGCAAGCCCTTTCAACGCTCCCTGAAAGTCAGCAGAATTTCTTTCCCCCATGGCCTCCACCATCCACGTTCTCACCCAAGCTGCTGTTGCCTCTCCCCTGCTCTAGTCATGCCTCCCCTGCAATCCGGTCTCCGCCAAGAAGAGACCTTTTAATGAAGTAAACTAGGCCCTGTTACTTTCCTGCTTAAATTTCTCCAAAGCTGCCCTTAGAAAAACCCCAGATCCAGGTCCCTGAGCGCAGGGCCTGGCACGAGCAGTCCTGCCCACCTGTCCTGCCTCACCTCTGCCTCTCCCCACTGGCTTCATTCCCAACGCCACGGGGTGGGATTCCTTCTGGTCTTTGTTCCTTTGCATTCGCTCCTCCCTCTGCCTGGGATGCTCCATCTCCTCCCCCTGGCATTGCAGGTTCCTTGTGCCTTTAAGATGCTTATGGTGCACAAGGGGTTAAGATCTTGGCTTAAATGAGTCTTTTCTTGCCCACCCAACCCCTTTCCACCCCATCAGCCTATTTTTACTGTATGCACTGCCCCTTATTACTAGCTGGTACTTTTCCTGTTTGTTTATCTTTTTAACTCCTCCCCCAAGGTAGACTGCATGACTGCCGGATCTTGTTTTGTTTCTTGATCTGCCCCCAGTGTCTGCAACCATCTGGCTTAGGAACCATGTGCTGAATGAATGAATGGAGCATCTCTCTCTCTCTCTCTCTCTCTCTCTCTCTCTCTCTCTCTCTCTCTCGGTTTCCCAGAATGTGGTCCCTGGCTGAGCCAGGGGTATTACCATCACCAGAGGGAGCTGGTTAAAAGCATAAGTGGCCCGAGGCTCCAATCCTGGAGATTCTGATTCCATAACCGTAGGAGGAGGCTCAGCCAAGAGTGTATCTTTCCAGGTTCCTCTGAACATTCTAAAGAGCAGCCAGAGTGGGCAACCCCTTCACAGCCAAGCTTCCACTAAAGACTGTGAATGGGGCAGCAATAACTGCACTTCACACTCTGACCTCGAGGGGGAGCTGAAGGTTTCTCCCACCACTCCATCCCCGGAAGACGGAGCTGTGATAAGGGTCTGGAATGGATATAAAACTACGGCTGAAGATGGAATAAAAGAATTGCAATGGAATTACACTTACAAACATATTCTCATTGCTCCTTCATGTGTTATTGTATTTATTTTATAGTCAACTGTCCTTTGGTGGGCTCTGGTACTCTCTCCTCTTATCTGACCCGTGTGACAAGATCTGGCATAGAACACTGCTCATCAGAAGAGTCTACCCCTTTGGAAGGCTAGGGGCTGGGGGTGGACAAGGCAGCTTGGGCCTGCTTAGCTCTGACTCTGTGAGGAAGATCTCTGGTCTTTCTCATTCCCTTCCTTCTCCAGATCTTAGAGCTGTAAGAGCTGTGAGGCCAGGATCAGGCTGTGGGTCCAGGGGAGCAGCCAGGAGCAGCCAGGTGGAGTAGCTGCCATGCTGGGCTCTAAGATGGAGGGGCCAGAGGGGTGGTCCAGTTCTGTGCTCCAGACGTGGGCCCTGGTCTACAGCATCACCAAGAGTGTATCTGCCTTCTTGCTCTTACGAGGCCAGCGGACTGTAATGCCCTTTATGAGAATCATTTCCTACATCGTTCCAGACAACAAAAGGACCGAGTCAAGGACTGAGATTCACAGAGAGGCAATGCCAGTAAAGCCATTTTGAAATAACTCCTTACTTCAGGGAGAGCTCAGACCCACTAAAGAGGCTGAGCTGCGTAATGATATTTCCAAGAAATCCAATGAATTCACCAGCAGAACCACAGAGGGACAAAGAGTTCCAGCATCAAGCATGGTCTTTGCCCACCTGCCTTGGGAATGTAGGTGGTAGGGTGGAATTCAAGGAATCTGATCTTGGCGGTCCTCCCAAAACACCTTCCACCCTTGCCTCATTGTTTTCCTCCCTGGATCCCTTAAGCTAGCAAGAGGCAGGCTAGGACCATGGCCACCAATGATTGAATCGGTGCCATAATGAGCCAAGCACTGGGCTGGTTTGCCTGCAGACATTACCTCATTTAAGTCTACGGTGCGGGTGTGTTCGTGTGCAATTTCAGATGAGGTTTCTGAAATGCAGAGAGGTCAGGCCACTGCCCAATGCCACACACCCTGAATTCATCTGCAGTCATCCTGATGCTTATGTCCGCCCTCTCTCTGTCTACCTTACCCTTCCCAGCCTCCCACCTCACCCTTTCTCTAATGGTCCCAAACAGCCATGAGCTCTCACTACAAAGGCACCCAGCGGAGAGCCCCAGAATGGGTGCTTGTGTAGCCCATCATAGAGGAGGCACTTACACCACAAAACAAATACCCAGGCACACAATCCCCACAGGATGAAAAAGGCCAGATAAGAGGCTCCTGAAAGTGGGGGTGCCACCGTGCCGTAGATCTCTCGCTGTCTTGCTCCATGGCTCCCTTCACTGTGCCCTGTAATATAGGAGCAGAGCAGCTCTTGGGAACAAATTGTGAAGGAAAGAGATAAAACAAAGGAGAGATGATAAAAACTGCTGTGGACAGTTAAATTCCCATGACCCTCTGTGGCTGATTTAATGGATTTCTATGATCTAAACAGACCTTTGCGTTGCCTGCTGGACCTCCAACTAAAGGAGTTTAGATGGTGTTCTCCGATTAGAAACATTCCTTTTATCCATATTCCTCCAAGCTCTGGGGATTCCAAGACTCACACTCAGCCCCAAGCAGAACGATGCTATCAGGTGTATACATACGGCCACCGGAAACAGAAGTGCATACCTGATGTGGTCGGTCAAATGGGCATATGCATTTATATGCAACTAGAGGCCCAGTGCACAAAAATTTGTGCACTGGCGGGGGGGGGGAGGTCTCTCAGCCTGGCCTGTGCTCTCTCGCAGTCTGGGACCTCTCGGGGGATGTCCACCTGCTGGCATGCGTGGCCAGCCTGGGTGAGGGGCAGAGGGCCATTTCAGGCTCCCCACAACCCCTTCAGGGTTCAGGTCCCTACTGGGGTGCTGGCTGGAAGCAGGTATCTGGGATTTATTTAACTTCTATAATTGAAACTTTGTTGCCTTGGTCCCCCCACTCAAAGCCTGGGTTGCCCCTGGTAACCCAAGGTCCCAGCCCAGCATTTATCTGGGGTTTGTTTATCTTCTATAATTGAAACTTTGTAGCCTTGAGTAGAGCTCAGGGCCCGAAGCACACCCTGGCTTCCTCCATTGCCTGGGGCAACTCCAGCTCCGAGGCCGCCATCTTAGTTGAGTTAATTTGCATATTTGCTCCTGATTGGCTGGTGGGCATGGCTTGTGGGTGTAACAGAGTGAGGGTTAATTTGCATATTACTCTTTTATTAGATTAGATTATAGCTCTACCATTTGTTCACCTGACAAAGACTGCCTGAGGTGACTACTAGGCATGCCTAGTAGGATGCAGCTGGCCCTGTGCTCCAGATGCTCAGTGGGCACACCAGTGTTTTGATGATGGAGTGTAGACCCACAAAGAAGAATTATGGAGTAGGAAGTATCTAGAACTTTCTACAGAAGTCAGGGATAGCAACATGAGCTGAGATAGTCTCTTTGAAAAATCTCAATTTCCTCATCTGAAAAATAGGCTTAACCATAATCCCCACCTCACAATGCCAAAAAGGAAAATGAAATGTAGGTATGTATGCATGGCACGTAGTAGAGGCTCAAATGCTAGCCACTCAGATTAGTAATAGAAGCATTTGCAAATAAACTCCAATTACAGGTGTAAGCGAACAGGGATGATTAAGTAAAGGATGTTATTTATCATTCGTTTTCTAGAACCAAGTCCTGACTTTAATGCTGATTGTTAAGTGAGAGCCTCCTACTGGCCATAAATGGAATCACACCTCTACTCTATTAGCCACTGTGCTGTTCTAGGGGAAAAGGAGAACTAAGTGGCTGAGCTGTGAAGACAGAGCCTGGGAGACTCAAAACTGGGCGGGGGGACCCTCATGATCAGGGGAGAAAGCATCGGGAGATGGTGAGAAGGGCTGGGAAGCATCTCAGGGCTTTGATAGACAACGAAGATGCCCAGAACTTTAAGGGCCTGACAACTCTCTCGACATCTCTATGTTTTCAAAGAAGTCTTCTGAGAAGATGATCCATCTTCCCACCCAGCCCCATGCCCCACAAGCGAATGATGGCAGGTTACAAAACACACACACTTTAGAGTGAGATTCACTTTAGAGTGAGTTTTCCTGGGACGCTGGTTCAATGAACACCCACGGTTATTTCTTTCATAGGAAAGCACAGTATATACCAGAGGCCACAGAAACAATTTTCAAATATCCACAGCAAGCTGCCCAGTAGAACTTTCTGTGCGGATGGAAATGTTCTCCATTCTGCTGCTCTGTCCCATATGGCGGCCATAGGTGACGTGTGGCTAGTGAGCTCTTGAAATATGGCCGGTCTGACCGAGGAAAAGCACTTTACACTTCATCTGACTTAATTCAATTTAAACTTAAATAACAGTGCGTGACTAGTGGCTACCACACTGGACAGCACAGACCCAGGGGCTCTGCTCATGTACACTTCCTCGAGTCTAGTCTACAGTTTTGGCATCTTCTCCACATTGGCAGGTTGTGGGGCAAAGTGTTCGAGGGGCGGACCCTGGCTACCTCCTCTTATTCTCCACGCTCCCCCGACCCCTCTCCCAAGGGGCCTACAAGGCCAGACCTTCCCAGATGCTCAGTCAGAGGTCTTGTGAACCCCAAGGAGGCAATCTCTTTTGCTCCAGACAATGTCATCAGCTCCCTCACTTTGCCCAAAGAAGCCCCGTTTCTGAAACTCATTACGTTTCTGAAAGCTCAGGATGACCCCATTCCTAAGACAATGTCCTTAGGACCAAGGCAGAGGCTGCTGGGCTTTACACATGTTTTGGGCTGAGCGGGCAGGGGTGGCCTCGCCACAATGCCCTGCTTTTGCCTTCTAAAGGGATCGGAGACTCAGCCCTGGCTGGGCCTGTGTGATCTATTCATTTCTTTCCAAGCCGGGCTCTGTAAGCTCATTCACGGAGGAAGAGGAAAGGAAGCTGGGGAGGCAAACACATGGACAGAAAACAAACAACACTGGCTCGGCAGCTCCTGGTTGGGTGGGAGAGCTGGGGGGTGAGGCGCGCTGGTGGGGGGTCTGGCTGGGGAAGGAGACTGGGGATCCTGTTGATGCTTCTCCTATGCCCTCCAGAAGCCCTGCCCAGCTGTGGTTCCTGGTGCCCCCATCTTGGTAGCCTCTTATCTCTCTGCATTCAGTCGGCTCCCCG
>PVJC01007891.1:0-50012 GCA_004026665.1 Murina feae
AGCCCTTAGCCTCCGGCCCAAGGAAGCCTGTTTGCGCTTTGATGGGGACATTCCCCTTACGTAAGGGCTGAGTCACATAAGCCTCCCGGACGCCCGTGCCCACACCCACGGAGGCGCTGGTCAGGCTGCTGTGTCCCCGAGTCTACTGGTCGGACCTTCCTGCAGGGGGCGGGCCGGGCGCTTCTGCACCTCTGGGCCAGCGAAGCCCTGGGAGGGAGCGAGGGTCTGTGCGGCGGGGGAATAGCTGTCCGTGGGGAGAGCAGCAGGCGATGGTTGTGACCGAGGGCCCGGCTCTGGCTGCCAGCATCCCCACCCCAGCCCTGCCCTTTACTGAGCAGGGACCTGGGGCAAGGCTGCTGGCTTTGTGCCTCAGTTTCCTTATCCATTCAAGACAGTATCCTGGCACCTGGGAAGAAAAAAATGCCTTAATACGTGTTACAGACTTTGACCAAATGGTGAGTGCTAGGGAGGCATCTGATGACTGTCCTGAGGTTGCAAGACAGGCTTTTAAAAATGACCGTGTCAGCTGCCTACCTCCGTAACTCAAGGTTTTCTCCATATCCTGCCATCGAAACAAGGCATGGCTGGTGCCAGGCCGCCACCCAGGGTCCTGTCTCACTGGGAGGTGGGCCGGAGGTGGCTGTTGAGTCATCAAGACAAAGTCCATCTCCCGCCAGCAAGTGGCCTCGGACAGAGGAGCAAGCCGCGTAGGCCCACCCCACACCCTGGGGTCCCCGACACACAGCAGGTGCGGAGCGGAGTTGGCGGAAGCGGGGAGTCCCTGACGCTGAATGGCGTGGGGTGAGCACAGCTGGAAAGTTGACGATCTACAGCAGCGGTTCTCAACCTGTGGGTCTCGACCCCTTTGGCAGTCGAAGGACCCTTTCACAGGGGTCGCCCAAGACCATCCTGCATATCAGATATTTACATGACAAAGATTCATAACAGTAGCGACATGACAGTTATGAAGGAGCAACGAAAATAATGTTATGGTTGGGGGGTCACTGATCTACAGGCTGTCACAGCCGAGTCGGGAAGGGATCCTCAAGTCCAAGTCCACACAGCTTACTTGCGGTTGTGGAGCTTTCTAGAACCCTTGCTCTGGTGCAGGGGGTGCAGTTGGGGAGCAGGGCCTCCTGCTTTCCAGGCACCCACAGTCCCAGAGAAACACAGACGACTGGCCATCCAGTAGCACCTCAACAGACGCAAGGGCTGCTCTGGGCCAAGGCCATTCTAGTCACTGGGGACAGAGCCCTCCTGGAGCTCACACGGGGCGCTGGGTGTGTCAGGAGGCAGCCGGCGCTGGCTGTGGCGGGAGATGTGTGAGCCTAACCCAGGACCTCAGCACTTTCCCCAGCAGGGAGCGCGCAGTGGTCTGGGGCAGAAAGGATGCTTCCTGCCTGTACTGGTCAGGGTGGGCTGGGTCATGCTGCAGAAACAAGTGACCCCCAAAACTCAGGGGCTTAAGGCCACAGGGGTTTAGCGCTCGTCCACGCACAGGCTTCTGTGAATAGGGGCCACGCTCTCCGGGCCTGGTGATGGCCAACAACCCAGGATGCTCCAGTTCAAGGTCACCTCCATCTGAGTCCACGCTTCCCCCCACCCCCACAGCAGGGAAACGGGGTGTGGAGAATAGGACCACTACTCCCCAGGATGGGCTTTCAGCTGCCGCTGCTGAACCCTTCATTTTGCCTGTAGGGACCCTCGGGCTGGAGGGGGAGGTGGCTTGGAGCCCTGTCACTGTGGGCAGGCGTCCCCTGCAGTAGCAGCTGTCATTGGCCAGCAGAAGGGGGCGGGACCATCACTCCTGGGTGAAGCCTCGCCCCTCCCTGTCAGTGCTCCTAGTCTGGGAGGGGCGCTTCAGAGAGGAGTCGCTGGCATTTCAGGTTGTGGTGCAAAGGTGTGGGTTGGCGTAGAGACCACCAGCCATCTGGCCAGCCAGGGCACAGGAGGAGGAGGTGGTAGAAAAAAGAGAAGGAAAGGAAGGGGGAGGAGAGGAGAAGGGGACAGGCAGGAAGCACAGGGGGTCCAGCAGGCTGGCTGGCGCGGAGGCCTCGGCCATCCACATTTCCCAGGCAGCCTCCCTCTGCCACGGGCCTCACCTTCCCTCTGGCCAGTTGGTGGGCAGGGCCCGCGGCCGGCTCTGGGCTGCCTTGCTCGCTCAGAGCGGCCCTGCTTGTGGCCCCGCCGGCGTTGGCACGGTGACAGTAGCCAAGTGTGCAAACTTGTGCCATTGTCCGCGGCCAGGGGGAGCCATGGAGACTGGCTAATATGACACAGGAAAATGTTTGCTGATGGCAATTCTATGGGCTTTGTCCACCTCTTTCTCCATCATGACGACTCGATTTAAGTCCCTAACTGTTTGACTACAAATGCAAGGGGACCGTGCAACGCCAACCTTTTGTCCGGCCGCGCTGAATGGGCAATTCAGGCTTTGTGCAGCTCAATTGAGGAAGCAAACATAAAGACAAGATTCCTGAGAGCCCCGCTGCCTTCCCATGGATATCCCAGCCCCTCGTTAGGGAGTCCTTCCCCGCCACCTTTGCACACACCAGTGTGCCGCTGGCCCGCACAGGCCTGCCTCGGCCCCTGCCTCGGGGCTCGGGGAGTGGGGTGGGGAAAGAGAGGAGACGAGAGAGCCACTCAACACTCAAGGACGGCAGGGGAGGCCGCCCGCCTGGCTTACCCGTCCGGTTGTCTGCACTGGAGCATGGCAGCCGCAGGCCAGGCCAGGAGCCTGTGGGGAGGAGGGCAAGCCAGTCTCTCGGCCCAGCCCCGCCTCAGTCCTGGACTTTTTAAACACACCCCCCCACCCCCTCGAGAAACCAGGGAACCGAGGTCAAGGGGAGGAGGGCGTGGAGGCCGAGGGGGAGAGAGGGGCTGAAGGGTAGAAATTTACCGGGAAATGATTGCATTTGGGAGCTGTCTTTTTTGTGATGGTCCCCATGGCGACAATTTGTGACGGCAAAGAATGTGGGAACGGGGCGCTGCCGCCTGATTGGGATGCTTTGTATCTGGAGAGGCGCTCCTGATTGGCCTGAGGGGCCCCCCAGCTCTGGGGACTTGTCCTCCATTCAGCCCACTCGAGGGCGGCACAACTGCTTCCAGCCGGACAGCCGGAGCTCGCGGGCTGCACGGGCCTGGCCCAGGTCTGCGGCGGGAACGAGCCGGGCCACGTCGGCCGGCCGGGCCCGCACCCTCGGTCAGTGTGGAGGCCCAGGCGGCTGGGCCCCGCTGGGTGGGGTTGTGGGGCAGGCCGGACCCGGGGGAGGGGCGAGGGGCTGTGGGAGGTAGCCCAGGAGGCATGAAATTGCTGCAGATGCTTCTGCAGGGGTGTTCCCGCCGCCACAGCCGGAGCTCAGCCCGCCAGGCAGGCCTGTGCTGGAGTGCCAGACGGGGGTCCTGCCCGTCCTGCAGGAGAGCTGGGGGTGGAGCGTGGGGACCGAGGAGGGGGGCTGCTGCGCGCAGGGCTGGGGCGGGGGTGGGAGGAGGAGGGCACCACCAGGGAGACAGGGGCTTGGCTTGGGAGTGGAGCAGTCACCTCTGCTCAGAAAAAGAAAAACCTTGCTGGCAAGTGTGCACGTTGGCAGCGTGGTGTGCGGGAGACAGTGGGCTGGGAGCGAGGAGACCTGTACTCCAGCCCCAGCAACGCCACTTGGGGCTGGGTCACCTTGGGCAAGTCACCTGACCTTTCTGAGCCTCAGCTGCAAGGAGAGGGCAACCGACCCAGGCAGTCTAAGGTGTCTGAGCCTGGTCCATCCCCGATGCTCAGGACACACTGGAAAGGGTGTCCCACTACCCGGGACTCTGTCCGGGGCTGAGGGGGGCTGGGGCCGGGGCCACTGTTTCCAGCCACGAGGCCTTTGGGGAGGGCTGAGTTAGCGGCTTGGGGAGACTCCAACGGCCAGTGTGTCCCCCAGGTCAGCTCTGTGCCCTTCCCTGGAGCTGCCCACCACGAGCAGACCGCCCTCTTCATGGAAAGCCGGGCGCAGTGGCCCCCCTGGTGATGGCATCCGACAGCGACGTGAAGATGCTGCTGAACTTTGTGAACCTGGCTTCCAGTGACATCAAGGCGGCTCTGGACAAGTCGGCGCCCTGCCGCCGCTCTGTGGACCACCGCAAGTACCTGCAGAAGCAGCTCAAACGCTTCTCCCAGAAGTACTCGCGGCTGCCTCGGGGCCTCCCGGGCAGAGGGGCCGAGCCTCCCCTGAGAAGGGGGCCTGAGGACCGCCCCGGGAGGCTGCCCCTCAACCCCGGCCCCGACACCAGCCCTAGCAGCGGTGGGGACTGCAAGGAGAAGGCTCTGGGGAACCCCTACGGGGAGGAGTGTCTCTCTAGGGAGCAGACCCTACAGGGGCAGAATCCAGGAGCTGCCAGGCCTGGCCAGGTGCCCATGAGGAAAAGACAGCTGCCCGCTTCCTTCTGGGAGGAGCCTCGGCCCACCCACAGCTACCCCGTGGCGCTGGAGGGGGTCCTGGGCCTCCGAGAGGGACCTCCCTATGAGTGTAAGAAACACTGCAGGGGCTTGGAGCTCCTCGGGCCTGACATGGCCTTGGTCCCCATGTCCCCGAGGGCCCTGGCAGAAAAGGAGCCACCCAAGCTGCCTGGGGTCTCCCTGGTGGGCAGGGTCAATGCCTGGAGCTGCTGCCCCTTCCAGTACCATGGACAGCCCATCTGCCCGGGCCCTCCAGGGGCCTTGCCGCAGGGCCCCGTGCCCAGCCTGGGCCTGTGGAGGAGAAGCCCGGCTTGCCCCGGGGAGCTGGTCCATCTGGCCAAGGACGTGGATGGCCCGGGGCAGAAGGTATACAGGCCCGTGGTTCTGAAGCCCATCCCCACGAAGCCGGCCATGCCCCCGCCCATCTTCAACGTCTTCAGCTACCTCTAGCGGGGCTGCGGGCCTCACTCCCGCCTCCGGCCGGCCTGCGGGCATGTGGGGCCCCAGGAGCTCCCCTGTGAGCAGTGGGCCGGGCAGCGGTGTGGTGTGGCCTCTTGGGAACCTTCCCTTTATATGTGTGGGGGGCGGGGGGCGGGAGGGGGCAGGATCTGGCCCGGCCTTCTCAGGCCCGTCACCTTGGGAACTGTGGGCCGGGCTCAGGGGGTCCCCCTCCAGGCCAGACCCCAACGGATCATCCCCACCCCCCCTCCCACCCTCCATCCCTGTGCAGACCTCAGGGCTTTGCCCTGGCCTGCCAGCCACCCCCAAAGCCCGAGTTACACATCTGTTATTCTGCCACCCACTCTGTAAGCCAATCTCAGTTCTGTTCTTTTTGTTCTTTGTAAATATTAAGAAGGTTTAAAGAATAAAGGCATTTCTTTTGCAGTTTGCACATCTTGGGTCTCATGAAGTTGAATGGTCCCCAGGCCTAAGAAGTGCTGGCTGCACCCAGGAGGAGGCTGCTCATGGAGGTGACAGCTCGGGGAGGCTAGCAGTGGGAGTGGGCACTGGGGGGACCGCTCAGTTCGAAGGAAGGAGGTGGGGACGAGCCACCGCGGAGGACGGTGCCAGGGGGCGGAGCTGTGTCCTGCGTGGCTCTGCATGGGATGTGAGGCTGGACCTCTCAGGGCTCCTGGCCCCCCCTGCAGAAGGGGGGTGGGAGGGCAATGGTCCCCCTGTGGTGCCTTCCACTTTGATTAGGACTCAGAATCCTTCCTAATGCAAGGCTCCCAGATCAGCGATGGCTAAGGGACTCTCCCACCGGCCCATTTGTACCCCAGGGTTCCCCTAAGGCCCATCCACGCGGACGGGCAGCCCACACTGGGAAGTGGTTTATGTCCGCGGGTCTTGGAGGACTTCAGAGCCACAGAGGCTGTGCGGCACAGGCAGAGTGGACAGCGAGTCCTCAGCCAGGACCCTCCCCTCAGCTGCTCTGGTCTTAAAGGGCAGGGAGAGGACCCGTAACAAGTGTGTGGATCCATTCTGATGAGGCTCAGCCTCTCCATACAGTAAAGCAGAATGTAAGAAGCACTAATCCGGGCTCCACCACCTGCCAGCTGTGTGATCTTAGAAAAGTCACGCAACCTCTCTGTGCCAAAATCTGCTCCTTGGAAAAATGTGATTGACAATAGGCCTGTTTCGTGGGTTGATGTGGGGATGACGTGGGTACTGCTTCCCAAGGGGTGAAAAGCTGCACACCGAAGGCCACCTCTCCCGGTTATCCGGCAGTGTCTGCAGGCCCCGCCGTGATGGTATTTCAGTGATGCTGAGGCCATCCAACCCCCACCCGGCCCTGAGGAAGAATGGGGCTCCGGGAGGCGTGTTTTCTCGGGTGGGTGCTGCCGGAGCCCACGGTGCCTGGGCCCCTGGGGCCGGGGTCCACTCGGCCTTTCCCAGGGGCAGAGCTGGGAAATGGGTGAATTCAGACGCAGGGAGACTTTGTCTGGAAGCAGAACACTTGACTAAGCCGTGGCTCCACGGAAGTGCTGGCAGCGTGAGTCCCCACGAGGGAGCAGCGGGGGAGACACACACCCAGGAAGGCTTTAGTGCTGGTGCTGCTCTGACCAGAAAGCGGACTGACCTCGTTCAAAGGGAAGCAGGAGCCCAGCCCAGCTCCTGCTCACAGCCCCAAATCCTGGCCCCGGGCCCGACGTGCTCCTGCTGACGACGTGGAACAGTGTGCAGGGCTTTAAGCCTTTGGTGATGCTGTGGAGGCATCTCTGAGGCTGAAATCCTCTGGGGTGGGGGCGGGGGAGGGCTGGGGAAGGGTGAGGGATGGGGTTTCTGCAGAGCATAGTGGCTGTAAAGTCCAACAGTGACGGTCAAAAGATGTACCAACTGCACAGCCTGAGCACCAGCTCATCAGAAGGACCCTCAGGGCAGGCCCCAGGCCGGGCATTAACCCTTAGCTGCTGGGCTGTGGGGGTGGGGCAGGGACCCAAGGAGGTCAAGGCCGGCCAAGGCGCTGGGAAGGAAAGGGTCCTGCCAGTGGCTGTGACCAACTGACATGGGCATAGACCAACAATCCAAGAACCCAGGCCTGTCTGAGTGGGAGCTCAGTTGATGGAGCGTCGTCCTGACAGGGGTCGAACCCAAAGAATCAACCAATGAGCGCATACCCAAGTGGAACAACAAACTGATGCCTCTCTCTCTCTTTCTCTCTCTCTCTCATAAGAGAAAGAAAGAAAGAGAAAGAAAGTTGCCTGGCCACTGTGGCTCGGAGGTTGAGCTCCAACCTATGGACGAGGAGGTCACAGTTCGCTTCCCCTTTGGGGCACATGCCCGGGTTTCGGGCTCAATCCCCAATGAGGGGCATGTAGGAGGCAGCTGATCAATGACTCTCATCATCGACGTCTCTCTCTCTCTCTCTCTTTCAGTCTCTCTTCTTCTCTGAAATAAAAATCAATTTTTTAAAAAGAAAGAAAATAGCCCCGACCGGTTTGGCTCAGTGGATAGAGCGTCGGCCTGTGAACTGAATGGTCCCAGGTTCGATTCCGGTCAAGGGCATGTACCTTGGTTGCGGGCACATCCCCAGTGGGAGGTGTGCAGGAGGCAGCTGATCGATGTTTCTCTCTCATCGATGTTTCTAACTTTCTATCCCTCTCCCTTCCTCTCTGTAAAAAATCAATGAAATATATTGTTTAAAAAGAAAAAGAAAATAATCCAAGAACTCAAATGTGGCATCAGCACATCCCGAGCCCAGGGGTCCCACATCCTATAAGTAAGTGGCACCAATAGGCAATGGCTGAGCCCACCTTCCCTACGCCTCCCACCTCCCTCCCAGCCTCCCCTTCTGGGGTGGGGGGGGTCTCACTAGACTGCCCTGGGGTGCTGGGGCCACTGCCTGCTCAGACCCTCTGGGACCTAATGTGGCCAGAGAAGTGCCAGGGATGAAGAGTTTGCCCAGTGGCCAGCCCCACACCAATAGCCCGTGAACGTCTTCCTGCTCCAGCCCATCACTGACGGCCCCCGCCCCCCCAGGGTTGAACATCCTCAGTCTGGGAGGACCGGGTTTCCATGGGTTTTTTCAGGACCACTGGAGCCAAGCAGCGTGGGACCCTGGCCACACACTCCTGGGCTGGAACCCCAGGGACTCGCTGTGTGTACCGGGCCCAGCTGTGCCGTGAGGGCGTGGGCAAGGTTCTGCTGATGCCCCTCCGACCGCAGCTTTAACGTGTTGCCTGGACGGCTTTTCCTCTCCAGGCAGAGACTGGGACTTGCTGGTTCTCTGGAAAGCCCGTATGTGGGAGCTGGCAAGGCCACGAGGGCCACAGCGATGAGGAACCCGAGGCCCCAGAGGAGCGAGCTGAAGGCAGTGTGGGGAGTAAAACAGGTGTGGGGCTCCCCACACCTGCCCAGCCACTCGCTTTCCAAGGCCTGGAACCAGGTGTGACCTGGGGCAGCCGGCACAGACCGTCCTGCCCTGGGTCCCCTCCGTGGCTTCCATCACACCGGGGAGGAGAACTCCGGGGAGTCCCCGCAGCGTCGGAGAAACGGGGTGTGCTGGTCTCAGCACAGGGGACTCAGCTTTCTCACCTGCACCATCCAAGGTGGCCAGCAGCTCCTGCCTGGCTCGCCCCACAGAGCCACATGGGGCCCCGGGCAGCCTAAACCAAGGAGACCCATGTGCCCTGCTCCGCGCCCCCGCCCCACCCCCACTCCCACCACGAGCAGGGCTGAGGGCCCCAGGCCCTGGCGCGTCTGGTGAGAGGGACCACGTCGGCCAAGGAGGCACCTGTGCAACATTTATTGTACCAGGAAGCCCTCTGGGCCTGAGGGTCTCCCCAGCCCCCCAACAGGCCATACCTGTGGAGGGGTTCACAGAGCAGAGGGGCAAGGGCAGGGCCAGCTCCACGGTGAAGTTGTCCAGGAAGGCACACTCAGCCCTGAGCACTCCAGCGCCCCCGCCCCATGTTTTTCCCCCCGCCAGCTGCCCCCGCCCCGGGAACAGAAGTTCCTGCCCTTCCTGCTGGCAGGGGAGGTCTGGGATCTACTTGTCCATTTGCAAAGAAACAGAGTCCGTTCTCTGCTCTGGGCACAGCTCTGGCCCAGAGACCCGGTGAGGTCACGGCGGCTGCCCCAGCTCAGGGGGAGCAGCCCACAGCCTCGTCCATCACAAGGTCCCCTGGATTTGGGAACCCCGCCGTCCTGAGCTTCAGTGAAACAGTCTGAGGAGCACTCCTCCTCCAGGCGCCCTGGTTACTGGGTGTTCTCGTACTTCAGGTACCGAATCAGCCTGCCTGGGAGTGGCAATGTATCCAGGAGTTTTATACGGTATTTGCCAATGGCCTTTCGAACCTGCAGCCTGCAAAGGTGAGCCAGAGGTCTCGGAGGTTCTGGAAAAAGGACAGAGAGATGCTGACCTGCCATCTGCAACCTGCGAAGGGTTTGCTTCTTCCTCTGCATACCCAGCCTGGACCCTCAACATAGCCCTTAGCAATAGGATAAGGAACCTGAGCTATAAAATGCCTCCAGGCACGCCATTCAGCTCCGGGCTCCAGGTGGTGCAGAGACCAGGGCAGGGACTGGGCAGCTCCCAGCACGTTCCAGGTTCCAGAATCACACCTGGCTGCCTCGCCCAGGAGGCCCTGAGGATGCCTCCTCAGTGAATGAAGGTCAGTGAGTGGTCTCAGCTGGTGGGAGGGACGGGATGAGAGGTAAAAACAGGAACGGACACCACTAGTAACGGGGCCATTTATTTCAGCCCCAGGCACAAGGTCTGGCACAGGGAAGGTGTTTGTTAAATCTGCTCCTTCAACGAACGCATGCTGACCCCTTCGCTGTGCCTGGCTCTGTGGTCAGGCCTGAGACAGCGAGGTGCTGGCCGGGACCTCTGCAGAAGGCTTCCACACCATACGCTGCCATCGGAGCGGGGACTTGACAATTGGGCAGGAATCTGCCGGGTGAGGAAGGGAGGCAGGGCATTCCAAGCAGGGGAAACGTCAGCGCCAGGCCAAGGAGGCCCTGGCCGCCCAGGGAAGACGGGACACAGAGGGAACGTGGGGGAGGGCAGAGGCCAGGCAGCTGCGGGGCTGCCTCACGAGGTGAGAGTGTGCGTCCGCCGCTGCACTTCTGACACTTCCACCGCCTTTCGCTCTCCCTTAGGACAGAGCCTCCCCCTGGGCAGCTCGGGCCCTTTCTTAGCTGAGCAAAGACTGAACTTGGGGGGAGAGGGGCAGGAGAGAGGGGGAGAGGCAAAAGGCCACTGGTGAGGCCGAGGACACCGGACACTGGGCCGGTGGCCTGGATAACTTTGGAGACTCTGGGCTTGTGAGGCCACGTCTCAGAGCCTCTGTCCGCCCTTCCTGGCGAACAACACCGGCATCGCAGCACTGAACGGAAAAGCACAGGGCGGGTGTTTGGCAGGTGGAGAGTCGGCTTTAAGGCAACCAAGCAGGTATTGGTTAAGAACCATTGTTCTACCTGTCACTAGGTGTTTGGTTCTGCTCATCTTCCCTGGGACGCTGACCAGTTGGAAGGGATTAGCTTTCTCTAGAGAGGAGGGCGGGAGGGGAGAGCGAGGGGCAAGGCCAACATCTAAGCGTGGACTGCTCCGCCCTCTAGCGGCCGCGGAGGGTCATGACAGTAACCAATGATTCGTGACCTCAGTGAATGCTCCTTGAGCTTTGCCCATCAGTGCCATCCTCCCCCTGCTGCCCGCCCAGGAACTTTATCAAGGGTCTCAATTCAAGGGCTTCCCAGGGCTTTGTCCAAATGCAAACTCTTTACAGCAGGTTTAGGTTCAAAGGGGTGCGGGGATCCAGGAGGAACCTGGCAGGTCAGAGCCGGATGCTGGGATGTGGGGCACCTGGACAGGCAGCATGCCAGCGCAGTCTCACCCGGGGAAGGCAGCAGCGGTGGGAGAGTACCACTTGCTGCCTGTGAGTCTCTGCACCACAGGACCGACACTTGGCCAGAGCTGGGACTGTGCCCCTCAGAGCCAGAGAAAGGCTGGGGCAGCTGGAACCCCTCTGGGCAGGCATCCAATTCTCAGTATTGGTGCCAGCACCCAGTCCCGCTGATTCTGATGTCTCCCCTGCCCAGTGAGCACGCTAATGATTAAGAGGGGTTCTCAAACTGGCTTAGCCAGGCTGCCCCATCTACACGGCATACAGCAGCTGGGCCCTAACCAAACCCCACCTCCCTGCACCAGGCACCTCGGGTTGGCGCAGCTGACGGGGGCTGCACGTGCCCAAGCTCCCCTGCTCAGATGCAGATGCCGAGGCCCACCGCCACCTAGCAAGCCCCTGGCTCGGCGCTCAGGGGATCCGCCTCCTACACCGGTGCTGCTCCAGGTGGGTTTGCAGACGAGCAGCGCTGGCGCCACCTGGCGGCATGCTGAAAGGCGGGCTCTCAGGCCCTGCCCAGACCTGCTGAGCCAGCCCCTGCTTCTTTAATAAGACACCCCTGTGTGTTTCATATGCACTCTGCACTCTAGGCCGTCATTCTTTCCTGGGCCTCTCAGCGGCCCACAAACACGGGCAACTTACTCTGAAGGTCCCCCCGATACCCCTAAGGGAGCTGGAACTGTTTTAAAAACGTCCTAGAAAGACTTAGTGGAAGGACTCGCGTGGGCCAAACCTGGATTTGAACCCCAGCTCTGCCACTGACTAGCGGGGAGACCCTGGTCCAGGTGACATCGCCTCCGCCGCGGGTCAGTCTCCTCAATTACAACACGAAGAATCACTGTATGTGACTCACAGCACAGAGCCTGGCACAGGGTAGGCGGTCACCGAATGTTCCTAAGGGTCACGTGCTCCGAGCCCGGGGCCCCAGTCAGGCAGCGAGGCCTGCCAGCGGCCGTGACAGCCCTACCTGCCTTCTCCCTGATGACGGCCCAGTCCTCGTAGCTGTCGATGTGCTCCTTCAGCCGCGAGCACAGCTGCACGTTGCCCACGTAGTCCAGAAGGACGTCGATGATGGGCCCCGCCCAGCGGCTCACCTCGGGGGCGGACAGGATCTCGCAGAACTGAAAGGGAGCACACACCACGCTGGGACGCCCAGGACAGGGGCACCGCCTCCGCCAGCTCGTCCGGCAGGTGGCAGCCTCAGGCTGGCGAGGGCAGGGGACATGTCCGAGGACTGACACTCGGTACACCCAGCTAGGATCCAGTTCCCTTCTCTCGTCAACACGGGCCTCTGCTGCCAAAAAACAGGCGGTGGGCACCTTAGGCCAGTGGCATCACCTCTCTGAGCCTCAGCTTCCTCGTCTAAAAAATGGGTATATAACACCCACTTCAGGAGTTTATGAGAATTAAAGCAGTAGGAACATCAGCTTCTTTGCACACATAGGTGGCCCTTAAATGATGGCTGCTGGCCACTGGAATGATCGCCTTCCGAGAGCAGGGTGTTGTAGCTTCCTTTTCAGGGTAAGTTCTGGTTTCTTAGGTCATCACCATGGACAGGTCCTGCTCTGACCTTGCATCTCACCTGACCTTAGACCCACCTGCTCTCACCTCTATCCGGATCCTGGTCATTCACCCTCCCTTTCCAGCCACAGGTTTGCTGGGGGTGATGACCTCTGGTTTTTTGCAGAGTTCCCCAACCAGCCCCGTGCCCCACTGCTCCTTCCTGAAATTCCCCACGGCAGCGGGCCGGAGAGGATTTAATTGTTCGTGTGAACCACTAAGTTCTGCCGCTTCCGAAACATTCTAACCCCCCGGTTCTCCTGCCACCCAAGCGCACTACCTACCGATCCACACGCCCTCCCAAAAGCATTCCCTGCGCGCCCACGCCGCCTCGGACCACGCTGGCCTGGCCGCACCCCCAGGCGCCCCGGCCCCCTACCTGGACCACGCTGGGCGCCTTGTCGCAGGCGGGCACGTCGTTGAACCTGCTGGAGGGGGGCGGTGCGGGCGGGTGCGGGCCGCTGCCGTAGGTGCAGGAGAAGCAGGCCTCGCCGTCGCAGCCCAGGTCCATGAGGAACTTGAGCAGCGACAGGTACTTCATGGAGAACATGATGGTGGCGGGGAAGGAGGTGGGGTGCGTGGTGATGTAGGCGTCGATGTTGGCGCCGTGGTCCAGCAGCAGCTGCATGATGCGCAGGGAGCCCTGGCGGATGGCCACGAGCAGGGGGCTGATGACGTCGCGGTTGGGGTCGGCGCCCGCCTGCAGCAGCAGCTCGGCGGCGTACGCGTTGTTGTTGACCACGGCGAAGTAGAGCGCCGAGCTGCGCCGGTCCTCGTAGAGGCGCGAGCGCTCGGGCGCCAGCGGCGTGTTCACGTCGAAGCGCGCGCCCAGCAGCGCCTCCAGCACGTGGTCGTGGTTGCGCTCGGCCGCCAGGTGCAGCGGGCTGATGCCGCTCCTGCGCACGCGCGTGCGGCTGGTCACCGGCAGCAGCATCTGCACGATCCTGCAAGGCGGAGCGCGCACGCGCGGGTCACGGTCCAGCAGGGGGCGCTGAGGGACCGGGCTCGGCCGCTCACAACTACTCTATGTAAGGGAGGCACGGGCCTACCAGCAGGGGGCGCTGAGGAGCCGGCCAGCCTTCACAGTAACGGTATTTTCGGGCGTATAAGACCACTGAGCATATAAGATGACCCCCCAACTTTTGAGAAGATTTTCCTGGGTTAAAAAGTCGTCTTATACCCTGGAAAATATGGTACCCCTTTTGGAAGGGTGTGTCTGCTGCTATTCCTACTTCACGGAGAGGGAAACTGAGTCTCAGAGAGCTTCAGCCACCTTCTCAAAGTCACATAGCTAGTAAGCAGTGGAGCTGGGTAGCCATGAAGTCACCCCCTGCCCGTAAGTCTCAATGCCTCTTATGCTGAAGTCTGACTCCAGCCTCTCCCAGGCGTTCTGCTCTGCCTGTGGCCTGCAGTGGGTTGGTCAGCCCCTGCTGAGGCTGGTGAGCCCTGGGCAGCTCTCTCCCGCTGAATCAGCACGTCACTGCCAGCAAAGTGTACTAGCTACTAGTACTATCAGTGCTGCCTTCAGCACTTCACCTGCATTAACTTGTTACACCCTCCCAATAGCCCTATGAGGTGGGTACTAATATTATGCTCCTTCACAGATGAGGAAACAGAAGCTCAGAGAGGATATGTGACTTGCCCAAGGATGCACAGCCAGTAAGTGACAGAGCTGGGATTTGAATGCAGGTAGTCCGATTCCCCCTAGAGAGAGGGCCACACTCTGAACCACCCCCTTACTTTTTACTTTTTGTGTAGCAGGTATGTCATGGGGCTTCGAATGCTTCATGATGCACTACTTGCCTTCCCTGCAGCTCTGTGGGGCAGCCAGAGCAGGGCTGTGGCTCAGAAAAATGAAGTGACTCATCAAGGGTCGTCAAGCAGTTCTGGGGACTTGACCTCAGCACTCTTGACCTCTTGTCTCTGCTCTTTTTCCCTGGACCCTTGCCACCTGCAGGAACCAGCTTCTGTCATGATTCCAGACCCTAATCTACCTAATCCTTGATGGCAGGTGACCTCACCGCCCCGTGTGGGCTCCAGTGCGGTGGCCATGGCAG
The DNA here is from genome assembly GCA_004026665.1 of Murina feae. Taxonomy (NCBI): domain Eukaryota; kingdom Metazoa; phylum Chordata; class Mammalia; order Chiroptera; family Vespertilionidae; genus Murina; species Murina feae. The sequence continues at coordinate 14,400 of PVJC01007891.1, forward strand.
GGCAAGGCGGTGCCACCAGGCCCATTCCCACGCCTCTCTGCCTCCTGGCATATTGATTTCCCTGCTTCCTGGAACTCTGATGCCAGTGACCTCCGCTCGGGTCTCAGTGGGAAATGTTATTATTGTTAGTAACGCTTTATTTACCTAAAATCTGCTCCTACAACCTCAAAAGGAAATTCACACATCAGGGGGACTAATTGCCTCCTAATTTCTATTTGTGCAGGCACAGGAGGCCTGACCTTGCTCTGTGGAGGTGCTGGTCAAAGGCTGGGCTGAGGCCTCACCCTGGACTGAGGCCATTGGCAACAAATGCTAACGGCCGTAATCTGCCCAAGCTCGAGAAAGAACAGCAAGAGGGACTGCCCGGGGCCACCCGCCAGATGGGGCTGGCATCTCTGGCAGGTCACAGCTGGTCTCGAGCGACCCCCCACTGAACGGAGGGAAAGTGGCCGAGATGTGGGAATGTGACTGGACGCTGCCTAGATTCCCAGAAGCATCGTCTTAACGATGTCACGATGCCATCTTATTGTCCGCCTCTGCAGGACTTTGCCCATCTGAACATGAGTGTATGATGCTGGACAGGCCTGGAGATCAGTCCAGCTGTCCCATTTTACAGAGGGTGAAACTGAGGCACGGGTGTGGGACGGGAACAAAAGTGAGGTTGGACCGGAGGTGGATGGCAAAGCCAGGCCAGAATATATGTCCAAGGCCAGACCTTTCCATGATGCCCCAGTCCCCCTAGCGCAGGGGAGTGGCTATGGTGGCGTCCCCATGGCATATCCATGTCATCACCTCTCTCCCCGAGCCCCTGCTGTGGGCTGGGATACAGGCTCGGGCCTTCTCCCAGGGACAGGTCCTGGGACCACAGAGTCCTTGCTGCTCAAAGTGCACGTCATGAAGAGGAACAAAGATGACCCTCGCCCGATAGAACCCTCAGTGTCTGAGGCCCAGTTCCCGCCTCCCCCGCTGCCCCGAACTGATCCTGTGAGCTGATCTCATTCTCTCTCCGTAACCAATCAGAAAGGTCACTTGCTCTGCCCAGGTTACAAAACACGATTTAGTAATGCTTTCACTGAGATTGCTGTTGAGCATAAGATGAGATCTTACAAGTTGAGCTGAGCTGCGCATAGTAGGCACTCAAATAGTAGCTATTGGCATCTTGGCCACCAGGGTGATTGTAGCACATTGCCCCGCTGCTCGAGACGCGGAGGTGTTCTGGGTCACCGGGTCACGGTGCTGTGACCTTTGTCAGTGTTCAGGGTCACTTTGACTGTGAGCTAGACTTTCACAAAGGAACCAGCCGCCCACAGATCGCTCCGCAGCCAATACCGTGTGAGCCTGCACTGTGTGAGCCTGCCGTGTGTGTGTGTGTGTGTGTGTGTGTGTTGGGGGGAGGGATTACCTCTTCTTGAGCCCATGTGACGCTCATGCTGGAGCCAGAAAAGGCCCACCAGTGCAGCATCTGCCTGAGGGTGTTCCCAGGGCACAGAGGGGCCCCCGCCCAGGAGTGGGCAGCGTTCCCAGGGGCTGCTGGGAGCTGCAGCAGGAAGCAGATCCTCCGTGAAGGAGGGTGGGCAGGCACACAGTGGAGCTTGCTGAGCACGCACACTGCCAGTTCTCATCACAGTGCGACTCAGGATCACTCAGGAAACGGCTGGAAATGCAGAGTCCTGGGCCCTGCTGTCCAGGGCCTGATTCAGCAGGCCTGAGGGACCTGGGAGTCTGCTGCAGGTGACCCATGCCCCACACCTGAGGCACACGGACACCAACCCTCACCGTTTCCCGCAGAAGACACAGGCAGCCAGCCAGCTTCCTGCAGGGGTGGGGAATGCGGCCTGTGCCCCGGCTCTCCCCTCTCACTTCCTGTGAGGTCTTGAGTCCTGAGCCTCAGTTTCCCTTGTAGTAATGGGGATACTAACTTGCTTGTGAATGTGCTTTATTAGCTACATATTAATTTAATTTATTAGATGTTCTCTATTCTACCTTTTCTTAGAAAGAGTTCTAAATGGCTTGCAAAGATAGTATAAATTAGAAGTAAAAACAGAAAGAATATTTAAGAACAAGGAAGTCAAAAGTGAGGTCCAAAATGCATGTCTCTGTTTTATGTCAGCTGCAGAACGGACGCTAAGATACTGGTTTGCTGCCACAGCGATTTTCAACCGGTGTGCCATAAGAATTTTTGAAACATGCAATACCTGACTATCTGGTCAGGGGCACTGACCTCTTTCCCCTTAGATTCTCAAATTTAAAAAAAAATGACAACAACCAAAACAACAATAGCCATCTGGTGTCAATGTATCAGAATCATACCTATTTTTAAATGTCAGATCAGCGAAAAACAGCATATTTTTTGGTGTGCTGCAGAATTTTAGTAATTAGTTATGTGTGCCGTGAGGTGGAAAAGGCTGAGAATCGCTACTCCGTTACGTTGTCTGGAGGAGCCCGTGATCTGTAGCATGCACCAATTGCTGTGGCGTAAATACTCTCACCGTGGCCAGTTTCAGGCTCTCAACGTGAACCGTTGGCGTGTGCAAGCCGGTACTGACCAGCTGTAGCACAGCTCTGCTTCCGGTGTGCCCTCGGACCATAGTGGCATGCTCTTCCATGACGCCATGAATCCATGTGTGAATGTGTGTACATACATGTGCACCTCTCCTCCCTGAGAAGTAAGCTTTTCTCATCTTGCTCAAAGTACCCACACATAGTAAGTGCTCAATAAAAAGTAGCTATTATCACTGGTACTATTTGTATTATTGTAGGCATCTTGCATGCTGGGGTATCGCCTTAAAGGTTGGTTTTGCATCCCCACCAGGAATAACCTCAAGTCCAGATGCATATCTGGTGCCTTGAGTGGAATTCCTATAGATGTGACATTGGGGATGGGTGATTTCCTTCCGTCTACAGGCTGTGTGACTTTGGGCAAATCGCTCAACCTCTCTGTGTCTCAGCTTCCTCATTTGAAAAACAGAGATAGCAGTATCTACCTCGGTAAATTTGCTAAAAGGATCGTTGAAAGTAGAATTATCCAAAGGATTAAATTAGTTCATAATGGGAAGTGGTGGTCAGAGCTAGTGTTTGCTTTGTTACTGTCATTACTGTTGCTGTGGGCATTCGCGCTAGCTGGCCAGCTGCTGCTGAGTGCCTTTCCTCTTATCCTCCTCTCTGACCGAGCCTTCCTCATCCTGTAGAAGGGACATGTGGGGCCTCCCAGTGTGGGTTGGGGGGTGGCGGCCGGGCCTGGGCTGACCTGTAGTTGCCCTTCTTGGAGGCAATGTGAAGCGGGAGCAGGCCATCCTTGTTGGCCTTGTTGGCGTCAGCGCCCTGCGACAGCAGGAACTCCACCACCAGCTGGTGCTCATTCTTGCAGGCCTCATAGAGGGCCGACGCGCCGTCGCTGGCCTGCGTGTTGATGTCAGCGCCTGGCGGAGAAGAGGCAGGCCGGTGAGTGATGGGGGAGGGGGTAGTGGTGGTCACTGTCCCTGATGGGATGTCCTTTTGGGCTGTGCTAACCTCCATGACACATTGTGTCCTTAGAAAGGAGGGGTCCACCTGGAGGACCCCCAGCTCCCTTCTGTCACACCAAGACGCTGGGGCCTGCCTGCCTGAGCAGAGGCCTCTCGGAGGTGAAGAGCTGGCACACAGTGCTGGCGTTTGGTGAGCACCTACTGTGTGCCGGGCACCGTGCTTTACATGGTTGTGTCTTTGAATCCACAACACAACCGCGTGTGATCAGTACGACTCTCGTCTCTGTGTGACGAAGCACAGAGAACCTATGTAACTTGCCCAGACCCGCCAGCTCATAAGTGAAGAGTCAGAACCCGAACCCGAATAGTCTGATGGCAGAGGCCAGGCTCTTCCCTCGCTCTCCGTGCAAAAGGAGCCCGGCCCCGCCTTGAGGAAGGCCCTCGCGAGTCTTGGAGTGGACAGAGCCCCCTAGTAAAGAAGAACCCCAACAACAAATCCCAATCTCAGCCTTCCATTTCCAAGAGTAAACGAGGAATTACTTCCTGTCGCCCTTGAAAAAGACACTGCGCTGTGCTGACAGGAGGAGGAGGCAAGCCTGGTGACAGTCTCCCTTCACCCAGTCTCCTCCACCCCCTCCACCTCCTGGCGGTGAGGGGGAGAGTCGACTGCTGGGGTTTTTTGCACTGTTCGCGGCCCCCCTTATTCTGGCAGGAAATGGAACTGAGAGGCAGTGGTCTGTCAGCAAGGGCTGAAGTCAAAAGTGCCTGGTAACCACAGCTCCTCCCTCGGCTCCCTGCTTAGTTCAGGTTTTCAGATGAGCATCCATTTTCGGTCTAGAGGACCGAGCACAGGCTCTGGAGACAGACAAGGACCGGCTGAGGCGTCTGTCTCCTGGCTTCCAGCCTCCGTGGCCCTGGGCAGCCTTCAGGAGCCCCGTTTCCTCGCCTGCGGACGGAATAATGGTGCCCACTGACTGGGATACTGCGAGGATAAGTAAATGTCTGCTGTAGACGGTGCCCCCCAAAATGCATATGTGGAAACCTAACCCCCAATGTGATGGTGTTACGAGGTGGGGCCTCTGGGAAGTGATTCCCATCTGGAGCCCCCACGAGTGGGATTTGTACCCTAATAAAAGGGACCCCAGCCCGGCTGGCATGGCTCAGGGGTTGAGCGTCGACCTAGGAACTAGGAGGTCACGGTTCAATTTCCGGTTAGGGTATATGCCCGGGGTTGTGGGCTCAATGCTCAGTAGGGGGCGTGCAGGAGGCAGCCGATCAATGATTCTCTCTCATCATTGATGTTTCTGTCTTTCCTCCCTTCCTCTGTGAAATCAATAATATATATATTTTAAAGGACTCCAGAGAGTCTCTCACTTTTCCAACCTGTGAGGACACAGCGAGGAGACGGCTGTCTATGAACCCGGAAGCTGGCCCTCACCAGGCACCAAGGTTTCCAGGCCCCTTGGCCTTGGACTTCCAGTCTCTGGAACCGTGAGAAATAGCTCCTGTTGTCCGTGAGCCAGCCAGTCTGCAGTCTGTTATAGCCGCCCGGTGCCTGGCACAGAGGCGGTGCCCCGCAAATGGCAGTTCTCCAGGGTGGAGGGGGCTGGGCACAGGGACAGGTCCGGCCCTCCGCCCCTGAGGGGGAGTTGGCGAGCAGCTCTAACACCAGCTCTCAGTCGGGCTCCCTGGAAGGCCGGACCCCGCTGGCAAAGCCGGCTGCTCGCACAGGAAAAATATTTGGATTAAAGATGGACTCAGCCCGCAAAGGGAGCAGGCCTGACTCAGCGTCGGTGGGAGAGCTCCACAGATGTGCAGAGGCCGCCCGTTCCCGCCCGCTGAGGCCCTGCCCTTGGCCTGGCCTCCTTGCCAGGCTCCCAGGCCCCTGCCTGTGCCCCTTTGTTCTCAAGCTGGTCGGTCAGGATCCATCCCTGGCACAGGAAGTGCTGTGGGTCTGTTTCCCTAGCTGCTCAGGCACGTGTTAAGTGGATGCTTGTCTGAGCAAAGTCCCACAAGGACCATGCTCGAGGCCCAGGGGGGTGGCCGAGTGCAAACAGCATCCAGGCTCTGACTGTGTCCAATCATTTAACCTCTGAGCCTCAGTCTCTTTATCTACAAAATGGGAGGAGGACACGACTATGGAGAAAACCATGTTGGCTTAGTACAGTGTCTGACACATAGTAGGTCTTCATCCAAGTATTCCAACTCTGCCCCAGGGTCTGGCTTTCCTTTGGCTTCTCTGTTGCTAAAGGGAGGATCGCTTCCCAGCAAAAGAGAAAAAAAAAACCAACAAAAGTGTTCTTGGGGGAGATCAAAACATAAGGCTCTTTAACCATAAGGACATCTGCCAGAGGCAATACTGTTTACTTTCTCCATTAAGCGAAAAGAATTTGTTTACAGACTCAGAGTACAAAGACCTGAGTTCAAATCCCAGCTCTGCCACTAATTTGCTGGGGGCCTTTGAACAAATCACTTTCCCATGCTGGTCCTTGGTTTCATCGACTACAACGTGAGGAAGTGATCTGAACGTTGTCTGAGGCGCCTTCTGGCCCCAATGTGAGACATGGTGGAAGGAGAAGTGGCTGTGGTATCAGGAGACTCAGGGTCTGGCTGGTTCTCCCACCAATTTGCTACGTGACTGTAGAGAACCCACTTCCCCTTTCCGGGCCTCAGATTCCTCATTTGTAAAACGAGGACGTTGGGCTAGATTAGAGATCGCCAATATGGGGCTGGTGTTCCACTCCACCCCACTCCCCAACCCCCACCAAGTTTGCGCCTAATTTCAGGCATCACTGGTGGGTCTCAGCAGGTTTCCCACTGAGCCTAGACTCGACCTCAGAACCCTCTCAACACAGCGCTCCAAGAAGATAATCAGAGTTTTGCCCACACGATGACACCTAAACTTGCCCGCCCTTCGAGGGGGTCTCTGAGGACCTTCCTAGCTGTCCCCCTGGGGACTCCATAACCCAGGCACCCACAGCGCTCACCGTGCTTAGCCAGGAATCTCAGTGCCTCCAGCTGCCCGCTCTGGGCGGCCACGAACAGGGGGGTGATGCCGTAGGCATTCTTGGACTCCACCTTGGCGCCACTGCTCACCAAGATCTCCATGACCTCCAGGTCATTGCGGGAAACAGACTCATGCAGAGCCGTCCAGCCTCGGTTGCAGCGGTGGTTGGTGTCCGCGTTGTACTGCACCAGGATCCTCACCGCCTCCACGTTCTTGCGCTCACAGGCTATGTCCAGGGAGAAGCGAGACGGTCAGCAGGGGCCCTGGCAGGACCTGGCCAGCCAAGACGTCGTTCGTTTGTCCATTCACTCACTCACTCCTCAGCCATTCATTCAACAAATATCCACTAGGCCAGCACTAAGTTTCAGTGTCAGCATAGGATAGACAACTAAAAGCAGTAGTAATACTGATTAGCATCAGCGTTTGTTGACGTGCGTATAGCACTGGTTATGTGCCAGGCACTCTGCTCTGAGCACTTTACAGGATTAACTCATGTAACGTTCCCAACCATCCTTGCGATAGGTCGCGTTATTAATCCCTTTTCACGGAGGAGGAAGATGAGGCACAGAGAGGTTAAGTGACTTATCCAACGTCACACAGACAGTAAGAGGCAGAACGGGGATTCAAACCCAGGTTGTTGGGTCCAGAAAACCTCTGTCCCCTGGAGTGTCCCAGGATGCCTGATGTCATGTCCCTTTCCAGTGTTACCTGCGTTAGCCTCCCACCTTGCCAAGGCCGGAGGAGGAGGACAGACCCCCTCCTGCCAAAACCCCTCCTCAGAGGCTGCTCACTTAATCTGGGGTAGAAGTTATCTCCTGAACGCAGTTCATCAAGTCTGGCTTAACCTGCCCCAACCTCCCTTTTAAGCCTCCTCTCTCTGTAGACCCCGAGTGCACTCTCTGCTCTGGCCAGAGTTGTCACCAGGGCGTGGGGGCACTTGTCCAACGAACTACCCCTGGAGGCTTTTCCAGCTCAGCCAGGGGGCTGAGAAAAGGAATGGGGCTGCCTGTGTGGCGTTTTAAACAGGACCCCAGGCGAAGCACCCCATCCCTCCCTCCAAGCCTTGGTTTCCTCGCCTATAAAACAGAGGTAACAAAACCTTCCCTGAGAAGATGCTGTGGGAGCACAGAGCGAGGCAGTGCATGGGAGGTCCTAGCAGGCGCTTAGCACGCAGTTGGAGCTCACGCAGGACCATGAGCTTCGGCTATAACTCACCCCGCATCCTGAGAGCTCTCTCCCTGCATCCTGGGTCCTCCCACCCCACATCCGGGAGCGCTCTCCGGGATGGCTGAGGGTCCATGTGATGGCTGTGGTGGCCGAGGAGACCCGTGTTCCGGGGGAGACACTTCCACCGCAAGTCTGCAGTGGACCCGGTCCCTAGCCAGCCAGTGTCTGCTGCCTATAGAATGTTCCAGATGCTGGATACCAGACACATGGGAGATGGGGGATTGCTGTAGTTTTTGGGTGTAGAGGCCCTCTCACTTTTGCAAGACCCAAGGTTGATGAGGGCACAAACTAGGTGCTTTATAGGGTAGGAGTTCAGAGCATGGAGCTGTCACACACCTTCCTGAGTGTAAATCCCAGGCCTGCCCCTGGCTGTGATCCTGGGTACCTCATTGCAGGTCTCTGTGCCTTAGTCTCTCATCTGTGAAATGGGTATGCTAGCAGTGCCTACCTCATATGTAGATGGAGATGAGGGTAAATGAAAGGGCAGTGCCTGGCATATGGAAAGCTCTCAATACATGCCAGCTGTTAGGAGTATTCGGATTTTGACTCTGGGCACTTGCTGGGGTTGCCAATGTCCTTGGATGATGTACTGACTCAGCCACCAGTGTTTGGTTTTCTTAAGCATCCCAGAGGTACAAATTCTCTCCCACCTCTTTGTCTTTGCCTGTGCCTTTCCCATGCTGGTCCAGCTGGCACATCCCTCCTGTTCAGGCTCAGCCCAGGTACACTCTTCCTGTGGGTGCCCTTCCCCATGTCAGGGCCCCTGCCCTGTGCTCGCAGGTGCCATCAGCCATGCTCTTCACCGCCCTGAGCTGACTGTTATGTGAGGAGATGCCCACTAGCCTGGGAAAAGGCTGAGGCATGGATGGTTCTTTCCATTCTGAGCCCTCATTTCTCCTTGGCCTGTCTCTCCAGGGGAGGACTTGGGAAATGCTGACCGAATACAGGCACGAATGAGAGAATCAATGGCCTAAGTCGTGCATCGGAGTGAGGCTGCCCCTGCAAGCAGACCCCATGGGGCTGGGGGCATGCACCTCAGGAGCAATGCTCCCCATCGCCCACCTCGTTTCTGGACTCTTCCTCCGGGAAGCCCGCCAGGGGGGCTCACCTTTGTAGAGAGGTGTCTCTCGGGACTTGTTGGAGATGTCAGGCTCGGCCCCCGCCTGCAGCAGGGACTGGAGGCAGTCCAGGTGTCCCCTGCACGTTGCCAGGTAGAGGGCTGTCTCCTCCTGCAGGGTGCGCTGGTCGATGGTTGCTGGGTATGCTGGGGAGGACAGACTGTGCACTCATCAAAGAGGAAAATACCTGCCTTTCCCCTCTGCCTCCTGCCCCACCCCAACACAGAGGTGGTCAGAGTTTCCTCCCAATTCCAAGGATAGACTTATGTGTATTTGCCTAAATTGACCACCCAGCCTGCCTTCGTCATCTTGGCCCTGGATTCAGTAGTTTTCACAGGCCTGTTCCCGCTTCCTGGTCCTATTCATCCAGCTCAGATGCCACCTCCTCTGGGAAGCCTTCCCTGACTGAACCTCCTCCTCCTGCGAATGACCCTGTCCTTCCCGACAGTCCCAGCGGCCCCTGCTGGAAGCTCGGTCTCAAGTGGCTGTTTCTGCCCTGGAGTACAGTAGGCTGTCTGGGGTCTGTACTGCTGTAGGTGTTCCCCACGCACATCTGGCTTGGGGGGAAGCCGAGGCTCAGAGCGGAGGCGTGATTTGCTCAGGGTCCCACAGCTGTGGAGGACGGCCTTGGTGGGCACAGGCGCAGCTGCAGTATTTTCCACACCAAATCAGCCTCTGGAACATTCTAGAACAAGTTGGCAGTAGCTCTCCCCAAAGCCAACCCCCCTCCCTTCCTTTCCTAGGAATCAGGCTCTCCTGTCCTGGGAGGTCCGGAGAGGCTGGGTGGGTGAGAGAGGTCCTTGCGTTCGCGGACAAGTCATTTTCCTTCCCCCAACGTGGAGACTTTAACTCAGGAGTGAGCCTTGCCGTGCCCCCGTCACCCAGGCTGTGGGGCAAAGAGCAGGAAGCTGTCGGAGGAGGAGCCGAGTGGCGGCCTCACCTCGGTGCAGGGCCTTCAGGCAGTTCAGCTGGCCGTAGTAGGCCGCCTCATGCAGCGGCAGCCAGCCCTCCTTGTTGGCCTCGGCGAGATTCCTCCCCGCCTTCATCATGGCCTTCAAGGCCTCTTCATCGTCTTCCTTGATGGCCTTTAGCACAGGGTCCACGGGCCTGTGAGAATGAGGGGTGGGGCCTCCTCAGAACCCAGGCGGGCACAGGCCGGGCCAGGCCGCCTCTCTCCCAGGGGCCTGCTGGTGGCCAGGAGTGGTGCAAGCTGTGGGGTCATCTGCCCTGCTTGTCCCTGCTGGTCTGGACAGGTGCTCCACCCCTGCACCAGCATCCTCTGCAACAAGGAGAATAATTCTTCTGAACCCACAGGGCCCTGACATTGGCCCCTCCAGACCTCAGCTCTATGGCCGCTTCCTCAGCCTGCCTGGCCCGGCCAGCTTCTCCCTGCCTCCAGCCATAAGCCCTCATATAACCACTGGCCTTCACGTGTCTTTAAACGATTGGCCATTGTGTGTCTCCCCCACTGGACTATAAGCTCCAAGAAGGTGGTAACTGTGTCTTTCTTTATTTCTCATGATTTAATTCCCAGGGACAGATCAGTGGCTGGCCCATAATAGGTGCTAAATAAATATTTGCAGAAAGAAAGAAAGAAAGAAAGAAAGAAAGAAAGAAAGAAAGAAAGAAAGAAAGAAAGAAAGAAAGAAGAAAGAAAGAAAGAAAGAAAGAAAGAAAGAAAGAAAGAAAGAAAGAAAGAAAGAAAGAGGGAGGGAGGGAGGGAGGGAGGGAGGGAGGGAGGGAGGAAGGGAGGGAGGGAGGAAGGGAGGAAGGAAGGAGAGTCCAAGGGGGACTCTGCACTCAGCAACCCTCTTCTTGCTCCTGACCTTTATCCTCACCCCAGAACTTTTAGCAGCTGAAAGACTTAAGTTCTAGAAGGGTTAATCAATCTGATTAATCAATAAATTTAAAACTCTGAATGTCAAAAAGAATTCAGGGCTAATACAAATGATAACTTCTTTACTTGACTCATTAAAGCGACTTCATTCATTCATTCATTCATTCATTCATTCATTCATCGCACATGCATTCCCAGAGCTCCCTCCCCATCCTGGGAGAGTCCATGAGGACCATGATGCCTAGGACTCCCAGATCTCCCCTGGAGAAGCTTCTACAGACGTGGCCCCACTTTCCAGGTGGAGAAGTGACAGGGCCCCACCCCTGTCTGAGGCTGGGATAGGCCCTGAGGGTCTCCAAGGCCAGCCCCTCCACCCTCCCACTGCTTCCTCCTGCCTGAGCGGACTTCCCCCTGACTCTCAGCCTCTCGGTTATTAATAGCTTCAGAGCTTAGATGCCAGTTATGTGACAGACCCAGCAGGACGATGGGTAACTGACCAGATAAGCCCTGGAATCCCCATCAACGCCATCACTGCCACCCTGATGAGTTCCTCTGATGAGGCGCCAGAGCAGCCCCAGCGGGTATGTGTCCTGTCTCCCTGGAAGGTCTCCTGGGGGCCCCGGCTGAAGTGGAAAGAGGTGGCTGGCTGTTCTTGTGGCCTTGTGGGGAGTTGGGGGAGGCAGGGAGGTGCGGCACAGTGAGAACACTCTCAGGGCCCGCCACCAGCCTGGGTGTCCTCCCCCTGGAGCCAAGGATGGTTTCTCTGTCAGCCCAGCCACAATCCCGCCCCGAGGGTGGGAGTGGCCACTGGGTGTCAGGCCCTCAGAAACTAAGGCCCTGAACAGGACCCTGGAGGCCACTCTGTCCTCTAACCTCACAGCGACTCCCGGGCAGTCACAGGAAACCTCGGCAGCGCCAAGACCAGAACCCGGGTCTCCTCCACCGTCAAAACCCCACCTTCAGCACCACGGAAATGGGGGCTCAAAATAGGCTGAGGAGGAGGAGCAAAACATCGGCCATGGCCTCCTCCCCTCTCCCTAGTGTAGCCGGGCAAGTGAGTAGAGTGCCAGTGATGGCCCTTCTTTTGCTTTTAGCTGCTTCCGGGGTCCACATGGGGAGAGAGAAGCAAACGGTGCAGAGCTATTTCCCACGGACCCACCTAGCCCAGCACTCCGGTGCCGGGCTCACAGATCCTTCGTAATTCGTAACTCGATTATTTCTGGATTCTAGCACCTAGCACTTAACCAAATAAAGGCAACAAAGCCAAACGAACCCTGCCCCTACCCCCCAGTGATGACAAGGGCGGGGGGTGGGGGGGAGGAGGGGGAAACTGAGTCAGAGAGTGTGGCTGACTTATCAGCTCCGGCCCCTCCAGCTCCCCGGCTGGGTCCCCAGGTTCAGAGCCCACAACCCCCTAGCACACAGGGCTCCTTCTGGGCCGTCACCGCCTGGCCATCGCTTGAGGGCTGAGTCTGTGACCACCAAGCCCAGCTCAGCAGGAGCACTGGGTCTCAGGGGGACACCCTAGGGAGGGGTGTGTCTGGGAGGTCTCCCCCAGAGTGCCCTCCCTCCCCCCGCCTGGGGCTTGGGAGCAGGCTTCCCACTCCCTCCCCCACCACCCCCAGTTGAGAGAGGAGCCTGGATGGTCTCAGGGCCAGGCCCGGGGTCACTTACGCCAGCTGGGAGGCCTTGTTGCGGTTGTATTTCTGCATGACCCCGTGGAACAGGCCCAAATGGGCCGAGCCGCTCTCGGGAGGCGCCGTGGACCTGGAGGGTGCAGGGCAGGAGTGAAAGAGGGAAAAATACTCTGCATATGAGAAGCAGGTCATGGCCAGAGGCAGGTCCGAGGACAGAGGGAGCGCGAGGGGGAGAGACTGACAGACAGACGCAGGGCCCTGAACCAAAGCAGATGGCCCGGTCCCCTCTGTGCTGGACACAGCTGCTGTGTCTGGGATTATTTTTGGCCCTCGGAGGAAGCCCTGGGAGATTTAAATGACCATATAAGACAACAATGAGGTTAACCTCACCCCACTCCTGCGGTCCCCTTCCCCAGCCAACCACATGGGAGGCAGATATGAAACAAGGTGACATTCTTCGCCCGGGAGGAGGTGAGACTGGTCAGTGGCAGGTCCCAGGATGAAAGGGCTCAGCCTCAGCGCTGGCCAGGCCCCGTCCTAACAGTGATGGACAAGAGCCTCATGGGGGAGGGGGCAGGGATCGAACTGAAACCAGACTGGTCTTTGTCCCCACCCCGCCTCGCAGGCTCCTCGTTAGCGAGGCCTGCATCCCAGGGTTGGGAACAGATAGTAGAAAGGTGTCAGCAGCCCGGCCGGGGTGGCTCAGTGGTTGAGCGTCGACCTATGAACCAGGAGGTCACGGTTCGATTTCCAGTCAGGGCATGTACCTGGGTTGCAGGCTTGATCCCCAGTTGGCAGCTGATCAATGACTCTCTCACATCATTGATGTTTCTGTATCTCTCTCCCTCTCCCTTCCTCTCTGAAATCAATCAAAAATATTTTAAAATAAATAAAGATTTTAGCAAAAGGATGCCAAGGAAGGTCCTAGGGGCCAGGCTGTGGAGTCGGACCCATGTGGGTTCAAACTCAGACTCTGGCACTTTCTGGCCGTGTGACCTTGGGCAGGGTGGACCTCGCTGGGCCTTAGTCTCAGGGCTGCCGAGGGCTCAGTGAGCGGACGGTGTGAAGTGCTTAGCAGAGGGCCACGCACAGGGGTGCTCCGTCCTGTCCACCATTCGTTTTGTCGTTACTTTGCCTGTCTGAGCCTCGGTTTCCCCACCCCATCAGGCTATTCTGAAGATGGGAGGGGTGAAAGAAAGTGTGGTGGCCACTCCAGGAATCTGGTTGGCTGGGGTTGTAGTTGGAATGGGACACATGACCCATGCTGGCCCTCCTTCCAACAGGTCAGCCCTGGTACCGGGGGCACCCCTCTGGGGGGTGCCCTATGGGATTGGGGAGGACATTGTTACCAGTGACCAGCACCCTGTGGAGGTGCTAGCAACTTGACCCTGAGTAGGACCCATACTTCCAGGACAGGCCAGGCTCTACAGACTCTGTGGGTACCTCAGTGAGACCAGGACACCATGGGCGGGGTGAGGGGGCAGAGAGAGAAGGAAGGACCCCTGATACCATTGCTCCAGCTCATCTCAGGGGGGCGCCAGGTCACCCCTTTCTCATCCTCATCCCTGATATCACCTTCACCTCCTCCCCCCTCTTCTACTTGTCACCACCTCCTTTCTCCTGGGTGCCTACTCCTCATTTGTTAACGCTGGAGGTGGGTGCCAATGTCACGGCCTTTTATAGATGAGGAAACTGGGACTCTGCAAGGTGGGGGACTGCCTCCCCCCCACCCCACACACACAGCTGCACTGCTGAGGGAGCAGCGCGCTGACACCACCTCCCCCGCCTCTTAGTCCTCTCCAGCTCTATGGCCACCTGACAGGCCCTGTGGCTTTGAACAAGGCCCTGCCCCTCTTCGTGCCTCAGTTTCCTCCTTTGCGAAATGAGGAGGTAGGACCCAGTTGGCCTGGCTCAGTGGTTAAGCATCAACCTATGAGCCAGAGGTCATGGTTGCATTCCTGGTCAGGACACATGCCCATGCTGCGGCTCAATGCCCAGTGTGGGACGTGCAGGAGGCAGCTGATCAATGATTCTCTCTCATCATTGATGTTTCTCTCTCTCCCTCTCCCTTCCTCTCTGAAATCAATTTTTAAAAAAAACAATGAGGAGATAGGACCAGCCAGGGGTTCCTCGCTGCTGTCACAGCCGTGGGGTCTTTGCTGAAACGAACTCGAGTGGAAAGTCAACGTGTCAAACAGATGAGAGACCCACCCACTGGCCATGAAACCCCCGGCTCAGTGCCATTCCCTGCGCTGGCCCCTGGCCCTGGCAGGGGGAGGGTGCTGGGCAGGCATTAGTCCCCACACGATCCTGGGGTCCCAGCCGCCCTCAACATTGGCCCACGTGTGGTCTCCCATTTTTTAAATATCATTTGAATGTTATTGCAGGTTACGAAGCTCCAAGGCCCGTTACCGTGTACTGTGAACAACAGAAACGCATCAAGATTCTCCAAGTCTAGCATGTCACTCTGCTGTTCAGCGTCATCCGTGCATCCGTGAAGCAAGAACAAAACACCAGGCCGGTCAGCAGGAACAGACCCAACATTTTCCCTCCAAGCTGGAATGTCTTCAGCAAGGTGGTAAGCGCTGGTCAAGTCCCAGACTCCGCCCCAGGACGAGGCCCTCTCTCCGATGGCATAGTAACAAGGACAGCAACCGCGAGACTGTGAGGCCGGTGAGGGTGGCAGCGAGTTGGCGAGCTGACAGCCCCTGGGATTGTGCCTCATGTCCACGGTCCCGCCACCAGGATGGAGGCCGGGGGTGAAGTGCCCTCACTTCGCAGAGGAGGAAACGGGCAAACCGAGTTAGTTCAACAAGAACCTCTCAGTTCTTGCTTCTTCATGCCCTGTCCTAGCAATGCAGACCAATATGGTGCTTCTTTTTTTAATATATGTCTTTATTGATATCAGAGAGGAAGGGAGAGGGGGAGAGAGAGAGAGATAGAAACATCAATGATGAGAGAGAACCATTGATTGGCTGCCTCCTGCACGCCCCACACTGGGGATTGAGTCTGCAACCCGGGCATGTGCCCTGACCGGGAATGGAACCGTGACCTCCTGGATCAACCACTGAGCCACACCAGCTGGGCCAGGGCACTTCTTCTGGCTGATCCCCAGGATGTTCAGGAGCCAGCGGGTCATGAGACAAGGACAGACACACACAACCACAGAGCCACAGGCTGAAAGGGGGGCAAGAGGACTTGTTACGGGAGCCCTGACATTGTGGTTACCTGGGTGTTAGGGGCAGGCAGGGTGAGTGCTCCGAGCTACTGAGTTGTGAGTCTCAACCCGGATGGAGGGGGAGCCAGGCCCTGACTGGGTCCGTGCTCTCTCTGCTGAGGCTGCAGCGGCACTTCCTTCCCAGGCCCAGCGCAGGGGAAAACCACGGGCTGACTCATCAGACGTGAGAGGAACCTGGGGGGATGTGGGCGCAGGTCGTGCCCTAGAAGAGGCCCAGGTAGGGGCCTGTCCTTCGTGTGGGCGGGCAGGGCGGGTCGGGAGTGCAGCACCATCACCAGCTCCCCACTGCCCGTCCTGGCTTCTGCCTTGGGGAGGAACTGTGAGGCCTTGATGAGAGAGAGAACCATTGACCGGCTGCCTCCTGCAGCCCCACACGGTGATGCCCGCTGGCTTCTCGGTGAATGAACACTAGGTCGCCTCAGGAGAGGGGTTACCTTGGACAGAACCTGGCTGAACGCAGGTGGCATGCAGGCATTTTAAAGGGAGGAAGCTCACAGATTCAAGAGTCTGCCCGTGCCCACCACTGTGCCCAGATCCTATGTTTGTTCTCTTCTCTGGACCTCGTACCCACCCTATACCAAGCACAGGTGTCATGAGTACAGTGCCTGGCACACAGTAGGCACTTGATAAACTTAAATGAATGAAACAAAACAAACCAAAGCCTTTGGAGGGGGACTACCCCTTACGGTAATCGCAGTGTTGGGTGGCTGCATGCCAACACCTCAGATTCCTGGAGAACCAGCCTTGCCCTCTCAGAGACAGAGAGGAGGAGCTCACACGGCATTGCCACCTCCATCCCGTTCCCACAGGTCTTTGGGATCAGCCTACCTTCCGTGAGAATTCTGTTTCTCCCTCACACATGACCACACCATCCTTTCTGGGCTGGCCAGAGAGGAATCATAGAGAACAGAAATTCCAGCTGCCACATCTGCCTTCCCACACACACATAGCAGAGATTGGTTGAGTGCTTGCTATGTGCCAAGCCTTGTGCTAGGCACATGGCACACAGCATCTCAGTTCATCCTCTAGTCCACTTTGTGAAGGAGATGCAATTGGCTTCCTTTTGCAGATGAGGAAGCTGAGGCTCAAAGAAGTTTGCTTTCTCTACCCTGCTTGGTGAACTCCTATTCATCCTACAAAGCCCACCTCCTTGACTAAGTGAAAAGACCCTTTCTGGGTCCCTCTGAAACTGAGACAAGCCCCTTTGCTACACCTTTCCTGTTGGGGCATTAGGTACTTCTGTGCCTTTTATACGCATTAGACTTCAAGCTTGGACAGGGCAGGGACCAGGCCTGATCCACATCCAGGTGCCAGGAAGCTGGCACCTCAGAATTGCACCGTGAGTGTGGATGGACTGATCTGAGTTGTTCACAGTGTGTACACATCAGCCCAAGCGAGTTCCTGCTTCATGCTTTCCTCCTTCGACTTCTCAGAAATGTAACCTTAAATAAAATGCAGAAGTTCCAAGACTGAAGACCCAGCTTCCTGGTCCCACTCTGGCTGGTCCACCCTAGTAACCTTGGGCCCCCTGTTCTGCTTCTCTCTGGCCAGCAGTGCACGAACCCTACTTCTCCTCCATGGGATGGGATGTCAGACCCGCCTTTCAGGGAGCCCTCAGAGGGCCAAGGCTTGGGAAAAGGTTAGCAAAGAAGAAAACTCAGACACAGACATAGTACGGTGACTACCAGAGGGAAAGGGGCTGGAGGGAGGTAGGAGGGAGTAAAGGGCATAAATGGTGATGGAAACACACTCGACTTGGGGTGGTGAACACACGATACAATAAACAGATGATGTATTGCAGAATTATACACCTGAAACATAATTTTATTAACTAATGTCACCCCAATAATTTCAATAAAAAATATTTTTTTTGGGGGGGGAGAGTGAGAAGATGCAGGGCTGAATTCTTCTCCCCTTTTTCTCCCCTGCATTACTTGTACCTGGATCTTCAGTGAGGATCACATGACCTTGGATAAGTCATTTTACTTCTCTCTGAGCGCTTTTTTCTCAGGAGGCTGGGTAAGTGTTTACACTGGCCTCATGGTGTGTCTGTACTTCGTTCTCCACTAGAGGAAGGAGGAGGCCAGAGTCTGGGTGCAGGACTCCCGGGGGGGACTCCCATGCTGGGAAAAGGCTGCGAGGCCCGGGATGCTAGCTTGTGCTGAAGGCCTCGTGGGAGGGAGGCTGCTCTTCTGATCCTCCCTGAGAAAGAGGAAACTGCGGTCTGACTTACGCTGAACTAACTGGCCAGGGCAGGAACCAGAGCAGCCTAGAGCACAGGTCACCATGAGTCCTTGGCTCTGGGCTTCTGTTTCTCAGGTTGAGACCCCAAAACGGATGTCCTCAGGGGCAGCTCCATAACCCGGAGCCTCCCAGCTGCCCAAGGAGGCTGCCTGCCTTCCCCTTTAGTAGGGACTCCCTGGCGACAGACAGCCCGGACCTTTGCCGAGCCTGCCTCGCAGAGACGGTCCAGCCTGGGCAAGGGCCAGCGTCGCACCATCACCTGCCTTCCTCCCTATCAGCTGGGGCTGGACACCGAGGGGGGGGAGGAGGGAGGAAAAACCTGTTTATTTTTATTTTTGTTGCTATTATTATTCAAAAAGAAGACTGTGTTTCAGAAAGGTGAGGTGACCTGCCCAGGACCACACAGGGAGTCAGCTAGCTGCTGCTGGAGGTAATGAGATCCGAGGCCCGGCCCCAAGGTAACACAGTTGTAGCAGCCACTCCCATCCCCGTCACCCACTTGCCAACACACACTGGACTTGGACTCCTGGCGAGCAGAACATCTTTTAAATTCATGTATTTCTTTTCTAAAAGCATCTAAGGTCCAGTGCGTAATCATGTTCCTAGCCCCCCCCCCCACCCACCCACACACACACACACAAAGACGGTGTCCTTACGGCTGCCACTGGTCACAGGGGCTAGTGAGCCACGGAGATGTGGGAAGTCTGAGTCGAGATGCACTGTGAGTGCAAAAGACACCAGATTCCAAAGACTCAATATGAGAAAACAAGAATGTACACATCATTTTTCGTGGTTTTTTTATATTGATGATGTGGAAATGATAATATTTCAGGCACAAGTTAATTTCACCTGTTTCTCTCTACTTTGTAATGTGGCTCTTGGGACATTCACAATGGTGCATGTGAAGTCCAGCTGGCGTGGCTTAGTGGTTGAGCGTTGAACTATGAACCAGGAGGTCACGGTCAGGGCACCCAGTGTGGGGCGTGCAGGAGGCAGCCGATCAAGGATGCTCTCTCATCATTGATGTTTCCATCACCCTCTCCCTTCCTCTCTGAAATCAATAAAAAAAAATACATATTTTTAAACCACAAAAAAAATGGTGTACGTGGAATTGCAACTGTGGCACGTCTCATGCCTCCGTTGAGGTGGCAGGGTGCTGCTCTAGCCAGTCCTGCTGCTAGGAGAATGCGGTCATGCTGAGACGGGAGTGCAGAGCAAGGAGGCAAGCTCGCCTTGCTGGGAAGATGTCATTTGCTTCTCAGACAGGTTTTCCCAGGGAGACTGCTCGGATGGGGTTGGGAGTTCCGGGCAGACTCGGGTATCCGTCCACTGCATTCAAACATGCAGTCAGCAGTGCAAGGCCCGGCCACAGCCCAGGCTCTGACACACCAACTACTCGCTGTGTGGTCTGAGACTAGTTACTCAGCCTTGAGCTTCAGGTTCTTCATCTGTAAAATGAGAATCAGGCACAGAGCCTCCTAGAAGGTTCTTAAGAGGGTTAAATGAGGCAGAGTGCAAGTAGCACCTCACATAGTACCTGGCGCTGTCAGAGCCCAGGAAGTTCAGATAGTAAATGCAAGTCATTTTGGATTTGTAGTAATAGCGCTTGGGATTGGCATCTTATGAATGGCCCAGTTGGCCTCTCCTGGCTTACCTGGTCCATGGGTAGAAATGGGCAGGTTGGCGGTTGGCACGTGTGGGCAGGGAGCCCTCAGTAGTGGCTGGGCCCCGAGTCTTGTCAGCCAAACTCTGCTCAATGGCCATCTGGACCAGCTCCTCCTCACTCAGGCTGCTGTACAGGCTGTACTCCTCGTGCCCGATGGCGCGCTGTGTGCCCGGGGCGCTGATCTCCGTGGCCATGTCTCGCACCTCTCACCCCGGTCTCCGAGGAGACACTTGGTGGGGAGGAGGAAGCAGCAAATCAGAAAACCCTGTGAGGAGGCCAAAACATCCTGGTCACTAACCATTTTCCAAAACTCCTATGTTTACCCGCTGGGAAGTCTCTGCTGTCTTCTGGCGTCCACGAATCTATGAATCAGCCACCCATCTGTCCTTTTATGCATCCCTCCATGCATCCATCTGTCCATCCAACCACTCATTTATCCATCTACCCTCCCACCTGCCCACTTAGCCATCCATTTACCCATCCACCCACCCAACCATTCATGCTCCTATCCATCTCCTCACATACCTATCCATCCAGTCATCCAACACCCGCCCATCCCTCCATTATCCACCCCCTGATCATTCTGTCTGTCCACCCACCCACCCATTTTCCATCCCTCCTCCCACCCATCCAACTGTACATCTGTCTCACCGACCATCCACGCATCCACCCTCCAGCCTTCCACTCCAGACAGCCGCTGTCTATGAATGCATGCACCATTGGCGAGGGATTACCTATTGAGCACCGACCGTGTCAGGCACCCGTCTAAGCCTTGGTGATACAACAATGATGCCAACGGACAAAAATCCGTGTCCTCGCGGCGTGTTCACAACCGTGCTCACGTCCTTCCTTCCAATTACCCAACAACACCTCCTGCTGGCATTTCCCCGTTTCCCGGCACTGCGCGCTAGGCTCACACATAGGCCTGTCACTTAGCATCTTGTGATGTTAAACAATTGTTTTTAAAAAATGTGTTAATTCCAGGGACTCTCTCTAAAAACCACAGCAACAACACACACACACACACACACACACACACATGCCTCAAGAAAAAATGAACACTGGTTGAGGCAAACTGCTTTTAGGAAATAAAGTAAAATGAATGAAGCCTGATTTCGTTTTGACTGGCTGACAAGCAGCGTGACCGTAGGTCGGTGGTTCTGAGCCCTGGCTGAGCTTTGGAATCACATGAGGTCTTTTTAAAAATGTCCAAAATGCTAGTGCTGTAATTTGGTTTGCTTGGGAAATGCTCACCCCTCTCCCTGGAGGCAGAGTCTTCCCTCTCCTCACCCCATTGAGACTGGGCTTGGCCACGAACTTGCTCCGGCCAGTGAATGCTGGTGGACGTGGAAAGGCAGCCGCTTGACTTGTGCTTGTGTTGTGGGGCTTGCTCTTTTGCCATCGCCAGGAGGAGAGCTCCCCCCGGAGGCACTGCCCTGAGCTGGGTCCGAGTGAACACGCCTGGGACAGCCTGCGCCCCGCCACCGGCGCAGAGGAGCCCCGAGCCAGTGGCAGGGCCTGCACCTGAAGCTAGTAGCCCAGCCTGGGTGCTTGGATCAGCCTGTGTGCAGTCGGCTTGCAGCCCCGGAGAGGAGAATAAATGTTTAGTTGGGGTGCTTTGCGTGAAGCATTCCCGTGGCTCTGGGTGAAAGCAAGCATTTGATGGGGACCCTCCAGGCCCTCACCCCAAGGCGGTTGTTGGTCCTGACAGGGGCTGATCATAAGCATATGGACAGCACCCAGCTGTGTGCCTTTCCCTGACCAGATGTTCTGGGAGGTGAGGGCAGCAGGTGACAATCACCTGGAGCAGCCAACCGCCTGCAGGCAATTCCAGACTTGCCCGACTGCACCCTGTGTCTCGGATGGTATTCAGGTCTTTTCCACTTGTCAGTCATGTCATGGCCCTCGAAGGAAGGAGTGGTTTTTGTTGGATTAACTGGGATTAGTTCTGCCACACCTCCACTCCTTCCATGAGACTTGATGCTCCCATTATACAGATGAGGCAGTTAAGATTCAGGGAAGGGAAGAGGAGGGTTTGCACAGAAAGCTGGAAAGATTGGGATTTGGAGCCCAGTTTTCTAAACTCAAATCCAGGGCTCCTTCTGGGAATTCCAAGAACTCTGATCCAAGTAACTGGCACCCACCAGGGCACCCACATGGGATCTGAGCAGGCGGGGGCAATGTTGCCGCCTCATCCAGCCGGCCATCTGGCCTACGCCTGTGCCCATATAGACGGACCAGGTGGGGCCAACCTTGAAGGGACATGAGGGCGAGGGCTCTGCCTTTGAGAGGGCGAACTCCCCTACCCCTCGGTGGGCTGGGCCAGCGTTTGTTTTCCCCACTGAGATCCTCCATCTCGGAGGATCCTTGAGTAAGTTCCTCATCTTCAGAATCCTGATGCACAGAACAGAGACACTAGTAAATGCTGTTATTGTAGGGTTAGTGGGAGAATCGAGAGGGCTGTGTGCACAGGCTTAGTGCTGAGCCCCACGTGATGTCAGCTGCCTCAGGAGGGGACTCCCCATCACTGGGCCTTTGCAATTATAGGCTGGGATGTCTGCCAGGGAGCAGGTGGGGCAGTTCAGCTTCAGCCTCAGCAGGCAGTTCTGAAGTAGCCTGTGGGGTCAGCTTGACCAGGTTCAAATCACAGCCTTACTATTTATTGGCCCTGTGACCTCTTAGAATCTTAGTTTCTCCATCTGTAAAATGGGCACAAGGAGAGTACCTATGTCATGGCAGGGTGAGAGTGGGGCTGGGTCAGAGATCCTGACTTCCTCCTCTTGTGGCCTCGGTTTCCCCTCATCTTCATGCTGCCCAGCTTGATTTCTGAGGCCTCTGCCTTGGGCTGGGCCAAGTTCCAGGCCTGCATCCTGGAGAGAGGCCAGCAGTCTCAAGGGACCCTCTGAATGGCTAGCTAGAACAAAAAAATAGCCTTTCCCAGGGAAAGCGGGAGTGTGGTGGGCTTTGCCCCTTTAAGGCCTGCAGAGGGAGCGGTGCTCAAGGGCAGCCAGTCCACAGCCAGCGTGCAACAAGCAAAACTGGGGCCACCTCTTTTGCCTCCTTCAGAGCCTCCCAAACAATGGCTCCAGGAGAGCCCCCACCTGCCCCAGGTGGCCTCTGCAAAGGGGGGATAACAGTGGCTGTGACAGGGTTCCCTGAGTTAACGCCAAAGCACTCAGAACAGTGCTCTTTTACGTCGGGCCTCAGTCTCTACTTCTGTCAAATGGGCATAGAAACATGGGCCCTGGCAGAGCTGTGGTGAAGATTAAATAACTGCATTTGAAAAAATGGTCCTTCCTGCCCCCAGTTCCTTCCCCTCCCCACAAATCCAGGCTCACTGACAGCCAGGGAACTAGTGGGGTCTGGCACCAGGGGAGGTGGGAACTCTATGGGTTTGGGGGCTGCAAGGGGAAGAGTGGCTCCTTAGGCGTCTTATTTAAAAAATGGGGGGGTATGGAACATGGCTGGGAGGGTGGGGGCAAGAAGGACTGGCAGCCATCCTCCAGGACTCCAAGCTCCCCCTCATCCAGGGACTTGAGTCAGGAGTGTGTGTCTGGGTCACTCCTGCAAGTCGACTGCACACAGGCTGATCTAAGACACCCTTCCAATCTTTAGGCTGTTTATAGATGGAGCCAACATCACTGCTCGTCTCCTTTCCCTCCCCTCCCCTTCCCTCTCCTTCCTACCCTTCCCTTCTCTTTTTTTTTTTTTTGTCACCTGGACAGTCATCCTTCCAGGCGCAGTTCAAGCACCTCCTCCACCAGGAAGCCCTCCTGATTTGGTGGCTGAAGCATCCTGAGACACCTCCAAAGGCACCACTCACATTCTGTTGCTCTAACTGCCTGCTTTGGGCCTGTCTCCCTACAGAATCGGGAAACTTCTGAGGCGAAGTCTATATAAAATTATCTATCATCTATCTATCTATCTATCTATCTATCTATCTATCTATCTATCTGCCTATCCCCAAAGTTTCAAGGTCTTCCAAACATCACACGACCCTTCTGGAAGGCAGTCCTAACAACTGGCAGCTTGGGCTCGCCTGGGGTACCTGAGGAAGTGGGCATTGGCCTGGGCTGTTCTTTGCCCCCCCTGAAGGTGCTCCACCCTAGCCCTTGAAATGCCCAGTAAGTTTATAACGATCTGCCCCCTCCCCTTTCCAGAAGGGTCCTGTGAACTCTGAGGAAGCACTTCTAGCTGGAGAGCTCCTGGGAGTAACTATGTAAGGGCTCTCTCCCCTTCCTGATCCTACTGCTTTCAAACCTAAACCACAAATACAGCAAGTGCTTGTGGGTCTCTGCACTCTCTCTGGCCACGTTCATGAAATGTACCATTTGACCTTCTCCGTTCCCTGGGGTGGGCATGGGGGTAAGATTCTTCCCATTGGCCAGATGGGGAGACTGAGACCCAGATTGTAAGGGGCAGAGTGGTTGGGGTCAGGCCTGCCCGCCCCTCTTTTCATCAGACCCTCGGACAATGAGAATTGAGCAGTGGCCAGGGGTTAGTTACTCTGGAAGTCTCTGCTCTGGCTAAGGGATGAGCCGGCCTTGGGAGAGTGGAATCCAGGCCACCTCGTTTGACCCACACACAGGGGCTGGTCAAAGCCGCAGGTGGGCCTTTGCCATGGGGCGGTGCTGGCAGCCTCGCTGCTGGTGTCCAGGGCTTCGCAGCTGCTGGGAGTTTAAGCCTATTGTCCAGGCTCTGAAGATGCTAAGAGCTCCTCCCTGCGTCACTAATCGCAGACTTTGATGCTGTTAAAGCTCTGGCTCCCCCAGGCGCCAGGACCTTAGCCCTCCGGGCTGGGGCCAGGGTTGCGGATGCTCCCGGGGAATCTGCTCAGGGCTGCAGGCCTCAGCTGACCCCACACACAGGCTCTTCTCCCTGGTGGCTGGAGGGGACGCTGAGGCCCAGAGAAGGGGCATGACCGGCCCAAGGTCACCAGGTGGGAGGCGATGGCCAGTGATTTCAACCTGTCAAAGCTGGCTCTGCTCCCACTCCCACACCCCAGACACTCTGTGCCCGTGGGACAGGACGGGGGGGGGGGCGCGGGGGCGTCGATCTAAGGCTCCATCTGAAATGGAGGTGCCATGAGGACCAGCTAAGAAAAGCCCCAAAGAATGTCAACTTTCCGTTTTATTTCTTTGGGACCCAAGCTGTCGATTCTGCAGGTCCCTGGGTCACCGTCGCCTTCGCCTCCCAAGTGGAGGACACTTCTCTTCCCTCCTGGCCCTGCAGGGTCTGGCCCAGCACAGCTGCCCCTCCCCTGGCCCATCTCGTGTCCTCCTGCGGCACCAGGACCATCAGTGGGGTCCGGCCATATGCAGGTCTGGACACAGGATTGCAGGCCCATGACCCAGCTTCTGCCCAGGGCTCAGGGGACGCCAGGCTCTGCCATCTGTGCCAACGGCCCGGATGGGAGTGAGGCAGGGCCGGGCTTGCCAGTCCAGCCTGAGCTTCCAACAGCGCTGCCCCCGCCCCTCCACAGCCCAAGGGCAGCTTGCCCAGCCCTGTTCTGGGCACCGGGAGAACATGGCCCCTGGGCAGCAGAGGGTTCTGGAAGCTTTAGTCCCAGACTGCAGGCAGGGTGGAAAGGCTCAGGGGGGCGGGCAAGTAGGGGTGTCCCTCCCAAACCCCCTCCCTATTCCCCACCCTGGGGCCCAACTGCAGGGGCAGGGCCGGCTGCAAATCTTTTAACCGAGATCACAGCAAAGTCACCTGAGATCTTTCTCCTTTCTGCCCACCCCCCACCACCACCACCTTCCTGCCTTTAGTTAGATCCTTTCCTCTCCTCTCTCTGCTGTCCTTCTTCCCTGCCTTTCCCACCCCTCTCTTTGGTGTCCTCTTTAGAAAGTGCAGGCAGGTAAGGAGCCACTTCACTTTCATGTCACCACCACCAACCCCCCAAACATTCCCCTCAACTGCAAGGCTCTTCACAGCTTCATTATGTTCCTGGGTGTTAGTTAGTCCAAGAGCAGGTGCTGAGGATGAGAAGCCACAGCAGGAACCAGCCCTGTGGTAGCTGCCCTCCAGGCAGCCTGTCCCCTGCAGCTCGGCAGTGGGAAGGCTCTCTTGGGCCTGGCTTATCCTTGATACACAGGCATCTGTGCCAGGGGCGGTCCTTTTACTGCTGTGTCAGTCCCCTGGGCGGCTGCAGGAGGCTGTAGCTTTGAAGGAGGGGGGGGGGGGGTTGGCCACTGGAGGCTAATAGACCAAGAGGCCAGGATCTGATTCCCAGCATCAACACCGCCTAGCTGTATGGCTTTATGTAAGACCCTTAACCTCTCGGAACCTCAGTTTCCACATCTGGAAAATGGGAGTGACAATCACCTCTACCTCATAAGGCCCCTGAGAAGAGTCAGTGAGAAAAATGGCCGCAAGCACTGGGCTCAGTGCCTGGCTCATAGCAAGTGCCCAGTGAGTGCTCACGGATGTTCGTTGTGTTGTTATCCATTGTAAGGTCTCCAGGGGTGGATTATATGGGAGGAGGAAGAGGAGACCCCTCCCCGATGAGGCACTCATGGCACCATGAGTTAGAGGTAATTGTCACTCCCGTTTTCCAGATGTGGAAACCGAGGTTCCGAGAGGTTAAGCGTCTTGCATAAAGCCAGACAGCTAGGAGGTGCTGAAGCTGGGAATCAAATTCTGTTTGTGCAAGAATGGATGATGCAAAGTAGAGTAGTGCCAGGTGGAGGCCTCTGCCAGCTCCTCCAGGAGGGGGTGCTGTAAACAGGCCTGCCACCAGCTGTCAGGACCTATCAACTGTTTTAGAAGTGATTGGAGCATCTGCCCCTGGCAGCCTCACTGCGCTCTGCCCAGGCCTCTGATGGCAAAGGTCAGACGGCTGTGGCCGGTATGCTGGCCCAGCTGGCTCTTCCAGAACCCCTGTGAACTCCTCCGGCCTCAATCTCATGCACAAGCTGTCCCTTCATTGAGCTACTCTCTGCCCCGTGCTGGGGGGAAGGGGGGGCTCGGCCCCTGCCCAGCCTCAAGTCTCCATCATCTACCTGTCCACCCTCAGTCGCCGCCTCCCTGCCTCCTCAGTCCAGTCCATTCCCTTGATTTCCTGAAGTCAGATTCCGCCTGCTCCTCCTCTGTTCAGAAACAATTAGAATGTGTTCCATCTTCTTTTTAAAAATGCGTTTTTATTGATTTTTAGAGGAAGGGAGAGATAGAAACATCAATGAGAGAAACATCATTGATCGGCTGCCTCCTGTACGCTTCCCACTGAGAATTCAACCAGTGGACACTCAACCACTGACCCACACCGGCTGGGCTGGTCCACCTTCTTGACTGACCTGGTGGGATCTGCATCTGCCTCCAGCTCCCCCTCCCAGCTGCACCCCGACTTCTGCCGTAGCCACACTGCACTATCCACAGAGCCCAGACCCACCTTCACTTGCCTGCGTTTGCCAAGTGGCCCCTCCACCTGGAGTCCCTCTCTCCACCCCTGTCTGATGCCATCCCATCCATCCTTTCAAAGACCACCTCCTCGTTGAATGTGCCCTCATGCTTATACACATATGCACACACGTGCATGCACACACACGCACACACACGCACACGCAGTGTTCCTGCATCTCTGCATTCCCACAGAACAATTCTCATTCTTTACCATGAGTCCTAGTTTCCAAATTCTATTTCCTCTCCCAAACCCCAGGCCATGGCAGGCCCAGCATCCTGGCACCCTGGTTGCTATTGCCCCACAATACTGGGCACACACAGACGCTCCATAAAACTGATGCCGCCATGCATGAGAATATCTATTCATCCGAAATAAAAGCATTTCTGACAGTCAGTTGTCTGACACACATCGCCCAAGGCCTGCGAAGCCACAATAGCATCACTGATGCTCCTTCTGCATTTCCATTTTTAGAAGTGCACCGCAGACGGGTGTTCCGCGCGAGAGTCCTCCACAGGGATGGATGAGTGCACGCAGACGGCTGCTCCTCCGTCCCCCAGATCCGAAATGCAAGTCACTGGCATGCTTCATAACCCGAGAAAGCAGGGGCGGGGGAGACGCAAGAAGGCAGCGCGGCCAGCCAAGCACCCCTGCTCGAGGCCTGCGTGGGAAGGTGGAGAGGAAGCATTACCTGCGAGGCTCCGCCTCAGGGGCCGTTCAGGGGGAACACAGGGGTTTTCTTGAGAGGGTCTGCGTTCAGCACATGCTCCCTGCGTGCTCCTCCTGCCCTGGCCCTGAGCGTCTGGCTGCTCCGCCTGGCCGCTCTGAAGCGCTGTCCCTGGAAGCAGGGAGTTTATTTCGGGCCCACCGCATGACCGATGATGGCCAGCCAAACTATAAGACGCTGTGAAGCTCAGATTTCCTGTTTGGAGATTGCGCGGAGGAGGCTGTGGTCCTGCCTGCAGCTCCTCCAGGGCGCCTCAGCTGCGGACTTCACCGCGGAGCGCATCTCCGAGCCTTGGCCCTCCCGTGACGTCATCATTTGTGATCCTTGGCACGGAGGCCATATATGGGTATGTTTCTGGAACAACCCGGAGGGAGCCAGAGGGGAGAGAGAGGCAGAGGGTAAGAGACGGGCAGGCAGGAGAAGAGAATGGACAGAGAACTGGGAGATGAAGAGGCAAGAGCAAGGGAGACAGAGCGGGTGGGAGAGGTGAGAAGAGGAAAGAGGGACGGAGAAGAAAGGAAAGGGAAGAGGGTGGGAATGAGAGCGGATAAGGAATGAATGTAGAGAAGGAAAGAAAATGATAACAAAACAAAACAAAACAGGAAGACAGAGAGAAATTGTGACCATTTAAGACGGTGGTTCTGAATCTTCTTGACACCGCGACCCTTTAATACAGCTCCTCATGTCGTGGTGACCCCCAACCATAAATTATTGCCGTTGTTACTTCGTAACTGTAGTGTTGCTACTGTTACGAATCGTCGTGTAAATACCTGATACGCAGGATGTATTTAGGCGACCCCAGGGAAAGGGTCGTTCGACCCCCAAAGGGGTTGTGACCCACAGGTTGAGAACCACTGATTTAAGAGATGAAAGGGGGGGAGAAAAAAGTAAAGAAAAGAAAGAGAAAAAGGAATAAGAAAAAGCACGAACTGAAAGAAAGAGGAAGGGAGAGGGAGCCTCAGGGGAGAGGGAGGCGAACGGGAAAGGAGAGAGGGAGAGAAGCGAAATAAAAGGAAGGCGAGGAGACAGGGAGGGTGGAGAAAAGAGGGAAAGAAGGGAGACTGAGAGCTACTTAGAGAGAAAAAGGGGGAACAGAGGGATGGCCGGAAGGAAGATGGGCTGAAAGAGAGAGAGGGAGGAGAGGAGGATGAAGGGATTCAGCTCCTTTGCTGCTCAGGGGGTGCAGCAAACAGCAGGGGCTGACATCTGCAGGTGCCAGCGTTCCAGCCGCTGGATGCTGTGCAGTGAGGCTGGAGCCACAAAGGACAGGGGAATAAACGAACCAACCAGCATGCTGGCCAGCGCCGGGCAGAGGCACACAGCAGCAGGGGCCCTTCCTCCGGGCGAGGGAAGAAGGTCCCCTGGTGTGCGAGGGAGCAAAGGCCACACACCGCCACGCGCGCCGAGCACCCAGGAGCCTGCACGGGGCGTCCAGGTGCTGACATGCCCACGTGCACATCCAGACCGCAGGCCGCCGAGCAGATGGGCTGAAATGTACGCGTGGTCCATTCCTCTCCACGGCAGTTTCCATTCCAAAGGCCCGTTCCCCTTGGAGAATGTTGGATTTATGACAGGATACTGCATCTATGATTTCTCATCGACTTAAATGATTTCTGACTCACGCAAACTCAGGAGAATTCAGGATGCCTTTACACTCACGTGGAACATTCCCCCTGAAAATAAATCCCATGAATACATGGCGCCCTAGTGTCAGGCTGGGGTTCTGGGGGTCTGACCTGGTGCTGAGGACAGGATCTGTCCCAGGCTGTCTGCTGGCTACTCTGGCACCTGCCGAACTGTGTATCTCTCCAGCTGGGACAGTCCCCCGGGGCCACTGTGGCTGGGCTGTCCCTCAAGGTTAACCCAAGCTCAGCTCCTCTCAGCTCCTGTATCATGGTGGGCGTACGAGAGAAGGGCAGACAGGGGCTGTTGGATTCTCTTTGCTGTTTGGGGGTTTTTCTCGGCAGTAAGACGTTCTAGGGGCTCTCTGGGCTGCATCCCTGGGGTCCTGCTGCTTCTATGCGCTCCCGCTGGAGGCAGGACGTAGGTCCCTCTGCTCCGTCACAGACACCTCCCCAGGGTTGGCCTTTGGAGGTGGCCCTCGGCCTTGCCTCTCCCTCCCAGTCCAGACAAACCTCTTAACATCAAAATGTTAAGTGGGAAACCCGCTCTCCCAATCTTGCTGATTTGTGCCTGGACTCAGCTTCTGCAAATCAAAGACCCAGGTTGTGGGCAAAGAATCACAGGGAGCACCAAGTGCACGGGGGGTGGACAGCAGAGTGAGGGCTGGCCAGGCACACCTTGACTAAGAGGTGACAACACCGTCCTGCTGCATTCACAGCCTTCCTAGCAAGGACTATCATCGCCCCATTTCACAGATAAGGAAAGTGAGGCTCAGAGAGGTTGGGGAGTATATCCGTAGTCCCACAAAGTACCAGTGATGGTGACACAGAACCAATGCTTTCTCTGCAACTCTGTCCCCCACATTAACGGGAAATCCAGATGTTGGGGCAGGACAAGGGGCCCCACAAGGATACAGATACAAATTGGTAACCACGTGCTTTTCCTTGGCCCAGTTGGGAGGCTTGATACCACAGGCGCAGGTCCACAGAGCCTGTGGCAAGGGCAGGCTGGCCCCTCGGGTGACATCACAGGTTACTCGCCTCCACAGTGAACGGGTTGGGTGAATTTGGCGGTTCCCAGCCCTGACTGTATATTAAAACACCCGCCTCTACCCAGAGATTCTGATTTCATTCATCCAGGGTCAAGGCCTGAACAACATTGACTATTTAAAACTTTTTATTGACGAAAAATATACCCCAACCCACAGAAAAATGCACATATCAATGTGTCCAGCTCAATCCGTTTTCACAAACTGAGCATCTGACTCTAACAGAGTATTGCCAGCACCCCAGTACCCACGTCTAGCTCCTGCCCTTGTCTCGACCCCACCAACCCAACACTCCCTGCCAGGGTGGTTGCTCTGAGCAACATAGGTTGTTCCAAACTTCCTGTGAATGGAGTCGTACCTGGGTCTTCCTTCATTCAACAATATATTGCGACATTCATGCGTCCCATTCCAAGCAGCGACGGGGTGTTCCTCCTCGTTGCTGGGTAGTATTCCGTCACTGATTCCCCTCTGGGTGGGCATTTGGGCAGTTCCCAGTTGGGGCAATTGTGCACATTCAGGTGCCTGTCTTCTGTCGGGAAAACACCTGCCATAGGTCTTGCTGGGCGTAGGGCAGGTTTGTTCAACTTGAGTTAAACTGCTGGGCGGTTTTCCAGAGTCGCCGTAGACTGCCGTGCTTAGCAGCCGCGTGTAAGGGTTCCAGCTGTTCCAGCTGTTCCATGGCCCCACCAGCACTTGGCGTTTTCCATCCTTTCTCCTATTGTCCATCCAGGGGACATCGGCCATGCATGTCCCTGATGACAAATTACGTCCAGCACCTGAGAAGCCTTGGCCTCAGTGATCTCTGGGGCCTTTCCAGGGTCCCCAGCTTTGTACTGGCCCCTGACTTAGTCCTGTGGAACAAGGCCTCTAGGGATGGGTTTCATGGGGACAGAAACGGGTAAGTGAGGGGTTGATGCAGAGGCAGAAACAAACAACTGGTCGACCTGCTAAGGAGCAAGAAGAAGGACGAGACCCCCAAGGGAAAGCCCCCAGGATTTGCATGTGGCCCCAGGAGGGCTCTGCTCTCCCACCCAATCCTAACTGAGCCTTCCCCCACCCTCACTCTCTAGCCCCCTTTCCCTGTTACAAGTATATTTGCTTGGCAGGAGTTTATTGCCTGTGTCTCCCAACTGTGCCCTGTTGTCTGTCAGTACCTACAACCATGTCTGGCACATAGTAGGTGCTCATTAACTATCTGTTGGATAGATGTGTTCACATTTAAGCCTCACAGCTCCTGGGTCTGAGTTGGGAGGGCTGTGGCCCTGACTGCCAGCCTCAGCTTGGCTCCAGTCCACACACACACACACACACACACACACACACACACACACACACACCAGGCTTCCCTTCATGTTCAATTTCGTATGAATTCCTACGAATAACGGTGTGCGTGTGTGTGTGCTTGTGTGTGTGCATGTGTGTGCTTGTGTGTGTGTGTGAGAGGCAGTTTGCTGAGCCCCATACCTAGCAGGGCCCAGAAAGGGAGGCAGACCCTGCACATGTTCCTCATGACAGTGACACCTTTTCCAGTGACGGGGCTGGAGTGGGGTGGAGGGAGATGGGATGTGGGTCAGTGCCAAGTGCCAGGACCGCTCTGACCCAGAAGCGGCCTCTCACCTGCTAAAATAAGAGGCCTGCAGCCTTGGCATCTTGGCCCCCATCCCTGGCTGCCTCCTGAATATCAGTTTATTTTGGTCTCAAGAGATGAGAGGGAACAGACAAAATACTGATCCTCACGCTGGCAGTGTGGGGGGAAGGACAGACAGCAGATGGTGGGGGTGGGGGAGGGCAGACAAAGGCCCCATCTCCCCTCCTTTCTTTAAAATGGGCCCTGTGCCCTTTGGGGTGCGGTCAGCTGACATCCTCTTTCCTCTGGAACATTCAGAAACCACCCGCTCACCCTCCCAGCTCGGGGGCCAAGGCAAACTCCAGAGGGAGAAGAGTTTCCACATGCAGAGAGCAGAGTGAGGGTAGCCTTCGCCCCCCTGGTGGGAGAGGGCAGGCCAGTCTCATGCCTTGACACCTTAGGTGTGGGGTCACCTGGGATGAGGGGTCACCACCAGGGCCCCTGGGGTCTGGCCAAGGCTCCCTGGCCCTGGCCCCATTCTCTTAACACCCCACGCGCCTGGAAGGGGGGGGGCGGGAACAGTGGCTCTTATCAGGGTTTCCATCCACATTAGCAGATCCAAGATGCAAATTCCAGTGTGAAGCCTTGGGCTCTTTGCAGCTGGCTGAGCCCTTCCTGGCTCATGACTGACCCTTCAGACAGGAGTGGCCAGGACGGAGCAGCAGGACAGAAGGACATGGCAAGCCACAGCCAATATCTCAGTCTCGTGCTCTTAAAGCCGCACACCCCCGTGGGAATCTCCAACCATCCTTGAGTGGCAGCGCTGAAATATCCTGCCCCAGGCGCGGAGTGAGATCCTTGTGCTGAACTTGGACCTGCAGCCCTGGAGAAAGGGGCCGATGGCAGCAGAGGCCTGGGGCCCAGGCGCTGCCTCTCTGTGAGCCTGGAAGACGAGTGTCTTGCCCCTGGAGGTGTCCTGGGCCTGGGCAGGGGGCCAGCCCCGTGCAGATGACATCTTCCTTGCTGGGAGCTGCCACCCCGTGCAGTCACAGTTAGCACCACCTCGTCCTGCTCCCTGCACGGGCACTGCCGTCGGATAACCCCAGTGGTGCCCTGCTCGCTGCGAACCCTGGCCATAGCCCTGCCCCCTGAATCTCAGTTTCATCCTCTGAGGTGGGGCCGTGACATCTCTCCCATGAGACCCCAGAACTCAAACAGCCCACATAGGGCTCAGCACTTGGGAGACACACATCTATAGGACCACTTCCTGCCCACCTGCCACCTTCAGGGGCCATAGAGCGGAGACAGCACCTCCTGTGGGTCAGGCGGGTCAGGCGCCCACTGTCCTGGGCTGATCCGACCTGGAGGCTGCTGGCTCTGTGGGCCGTCAGGGTCACGTGGCCCCTCTGTGGCTTGATCTTACCGCACCTGAGTCACCCTCAGGGAGCAGAGTTAAACCCTGAGTGGCCCACATGCCCGAGTTAGCTGCTGGAAGCAGGCTTTGCATGAAAATAGACATGTTGAGAGCAGAGCTGTGGAAAGGTCCTCTCTCACGCAAGACCCACCCTCCTTCCCGGGGATCAGCCACAGGCTATGGCGATACAGCACATCCTGCCGGAGCCCCTCACCACCAGACAGAGCTGGGGGCAATGGGAGGAGAAGGCAGAGGCCTCGGAAATGCAGTCTCTGGCCCAGCCACTCTGGAGACTGGGCGCCCAGAGAGCGAAGGCGCTGCTCCAGGTACCCAGCTGTCACCATTTGGCACCGGGAGGCAGCTGCCAGCTGAAGGGCATCTGGCTGCTCTCAGGCTTCAGCTTCCACCTCGGCCTTGCTCCTCCAGGAATCCAAAGCAGCCAGTGGCGTGACATGGCAGAGGTGTCAGCCAGGCCTGGCACTCCGGGCAAGGCCCTGGCTTTGCTCTGGATGTGGGGCCGCACTGGGCATGCAGGGGGTGGAGCAGGGGTCCTGACATCTGGGGTGGGAAGGGGTGGGCAGACGCCCTGGTTCACCAGCCCCTTTGGGACTCAGGCACCTGCACAGCCACCCTGTGAGGGAGGCGTCCTCATCCTGGCGAAGGAGCCCAGGCCCTTCGGGGATTTGCCTGAACACATGGGGCCCACACCTCCACCCACACAGCCTCTGTCCCACCCCGAACTGGAGGGGCCGAGAACAGACTGTCAGGACTGGAAGGCCCCTGGGTCATCTGCTCCAGCGTGCTGCTGCAGGAAGGGGCACGGAGCCCGGGGAGCTCAGCGAGGCTTCGCAGAGCCACGGCTTCCGGAAATCCACTCGGTGTTTCTCCACAGCCCCGCCCAGCTTCCAGGGCAATCTTAGTGTTGGTCATGGCCTCATGCCAGAGACTCTAAATCCCAAGGTGTCGGGGCAGTTGGCAGGAACCCCACTGCAGCCCGGAAGGCAGGCTGGACTTCCTCATGGGAACATCTAAGATGCCCTCTGCCCCTGGAGACTCCCAGAAATGCCCGGGGCTGGAGAGGTTGTGGTTTTCAATAGACCATAGCCCTGAGGAACAGCTTGAGACTGAAAGCACCAGCATTTGGGTGTCAATATCATTGTGCCTCCCCCATTCCAATAGGTTAAGCTGGGGTCATTCCCAGCACAAACTCGCTGGTAAATTGACTTCCCCCAGATGTCCCTCCAGAGCCCAGGCTAAGAGCCCAGACTGGAGTCATCTGCCAGCTCCACCACTTGATAGCTGTGTGACCTTGGACATCTTACTTAACCTCTCTGAGCCTTGAGGAGCAAGGGAGAAATGACAGTACCCATGTCTCACAGGAAGCTTGCAATAATTGATGTATATTATATAAATACTAGAGGCCTGGTGCACAAAATTCGTGCACTTGGGGGCGGTCCTTCAGCCCAGCATGCACCCTCTCGCAGTCCAGGACCCCTCGGGGCATGTCCAACTAACAGCTTAGTACCACTTAGCCTAAGCTGTCAGTCGAAGTTGGACATCCTTAGCATTGCTGCAGAGGTGGAAGAGGCTCCAGCCACCACCACTGCACGCACCAGCCATGAGCCTGGCTTCTGGCTGAGTGGTGCTCCTGCATTGAGAGTCTGCCCCTTGGTGGTCAGTGCACATCATAGCCACCAGTCATTCCACTTTTGGTTGATTTGCATATTAGCCTTTTATTATACAGGACTAGTATATATATTAGAGTGAAGACTTATAAATGGTAGAGGTTGTTATTACCTTAAATATACTGATAGGGATGAAGGGGCTGGTGGCTGGTTGGAACAATGATTCTTAACTGAGGATGATTTCCCCAGGAACAGTTGACAATTCTTGGAGACATTTTTTGATAGCCACGCCTGAGGGTAGGGTAGTGCTCCTAGCATCTAGTAGGTAGAGGGCAGGGATGCTTCTAAATATCCTTCGATACATGAGACCCCCTCCCCACAACATAGAATTAACGTCTAGATGTCGTGGTGCCACCGTGGAGAAAGCCCAGCTGACGGGGTGGTATGCAGTGGGAAGAAGCTTGTGGGAGTAGAGGGGAGGTCTGCACTGAGCGGAGGAGGGAAGGGGAAAGGAGGGGAGGATAGAGGAGGGGTGGAACTCTCCTTCCATCCCAGAGGGTGGCTGTGGATTTCAGGAATAGCTCCTGTCTGGAGGGCCAGGTGTTAGGATTTCAATACCTTGTGGCTATTACAGGGATGGCTCATTGAAGAGGGCTGGAAAACCAGCCTTGAAGATCTCAGGCAGAGGGAAAAACAGCCATGATCTGAGCAAAGTGGAGGGAACAGCTTCGGCAGTCACCATGAAGGTTGGAATTTCTCCATTAGGAAGGAAAGG